>BMAW01057861.1:244793-290032 GCA_019974015.1 Nephila pilipes | reverse complement strand
TATAAATATAAATAAATATAAAAATAATGATTTTATAAATATAAATAGTTTTATAAATAAAAATAATAATACAATTATAAATATGAATAATGTTATAATTTTAAATATAAATAAACATAAAAACTAATAATTTTATAATTATAAATATATATAGTTTTATAAATATAAAGAATATATCTTTTTATAAATATAAAGAATATATCCTTTTATAAATATAAAGAATATATCATTTTATAAATATACATAACGTATAATTTTATAAATATAAACAATATATTTCATAAATATAGTATATATTATAATTATATATATGTAATTTAAAAGTATTATAATTACAAATATATTATGTAAATTACAAATTAATAATTAGAAATAAAATATTTATATTTATTTTCATTAGAACATTTAAATTATAAATTTGAGATAAGTTTTTGTTTCAAATATGATTTAGAATTTTGAAAGTGTCACGTACACATTATAAATTTCATTTCCTTCCTTTCGTATTTCGCAATCAATATGCATTACAATTTTCTACAAAGCATGTTAAAGTGAGCCTTGTAAAATTTCGGAATTATAACACTTTTATATTTTTAAGACTTTAAGAGTCGATTAGCTTAATATTACATATAAATAAATAATATTTTAGTTGCAAATATATAAAAAGCTTTTAAGAGAAAAATTCATTATGAAAATAATTTAAAGTCTTTGCACACAAAAAAATTAAAAAAAATAAGCCTTTTTTTGACAGTTTCATATTTTTAAGACTTTAAACGTCATTTAGCTGAATATGATAATATTTAGTATATGATAATATTCAGCTGAATATGATAATATTTAGTATATGATAATATTCAGCTGAATATGATAATATTAATATAAATAAATAATATTTCAATTGCAAATATATAATAAGTTTTTGCGAGACAAATTTATTACAAAAACAATTTAAAGCCTTCACAAAAAAATTTAAAAAAGAAACATAATTTTATTTTTTTTTTTGATAATTTCAAGTTCTTAAGACTTTAAACATCGTTTAGCTGAATATGATAATATTAATATAAATAAATAATATTTTAGTTGCAAATATATAATAAGCTTTTGAAAGACAAATTCATTCTAATAACAATTTAGTCTTCATTCAAATTTTTTTCTTTAAAAAAATAATTTTTTTATACATTTGCTATGTAACTATTAATAGAATTAATGTAATGAAACTAACTTAATACTTTTAGAAGTAGCATGTTTAACGCTTTTCATTACTACAGATTTCCTCATAAGTAAGAAGGATATCATTGGTATTTCCCCCATACATTTCGGTTCTGCATATTGATTAGAAAAAGCGAAAATTGTAAACTTATGTTACATAAATCGCGCGATTTACTAAAAATATCTTCATTCCCTGCTTACAAATTTGTGTCATAAAATGTTCTTAATCATTCTTTATGTTTTCTTATATGAAAGTGAAAAAAATTATAAATTTATTTTGTTTACGTTGAAGAATTGTTATCCAAATGAAAATATATATATATATATATAAAATAATTTTATAATTAAGTTAACAAACATATACAGAAGTTAAAAGGATGCTAAAAGATACCTAAGGATATACTTTAAGCAATAGTTAAAAATGATTTCCATTCAAAATCTGAAAATTCAACTTACTTTTTTTCTTTACTTTCTCACCATTCACAATTGTGAGACAAATTGTAATGCAAATCAGTATTCTTGAAATGAAAAACTTGCTTATATTCATGCTATTTCAGTTGTGGAGGTACTCTTTGTGATAGTTTATTCCCATCCAATTAGGATTTAACATCGAAAAAAGAGGGGAAAAAATCCAGCCTAAGAATACCTTACGCTCAGAAACTTATTTTGAAGTTGAAATTGTTCCTTTAACGAATCATTATATCATATCATTCAACTACTAATATTTTTTTCAAATTTTAAGTAGTTTTATTACACATTTTTCACTTAGAATATAAACAAAATTGTTACATAAGAGCGGATTCACCTATGTTTCACTCTCAGTCAGAATTCTCAGCCATAACCTGAAATGCAATCCAACGAGGATGTCAAAATGTATTGCACAAAAGATAGGAATGAAGATGTTCTGTTTTTGTTCGTTATCAAGCTTATTTTTTTAGATTATTGACTATCTATAACACCGTTGTCACAGTAGCCTTATCTCAAAGTTATTGATAATGTGAGATCCTTTCACTAAACGAAAAAGTAGACAAACTATTTTAAAAGGAAACTTATAATTTAAATGCATTTACATATTTAGAGTAAAATGCTATTATAAAGAGGGAAAATCAACATATTACATGGAACTTGAAAGATTTTAACTTATGATTTCACACCTTATTTTTTTTTAATGAATGTAGATCATAGACTACATTCCTTTGATGAATGTAAATCATAGACTAGCAAATATAAATATAGAAAAATAATTTTTTTAAAATTATTGGTTCTGAATATTTTAATATTTTTTGTGTTGTATGAACAAATAGATACAATGTTCATATAGAGAAAATTCAGAAGAATTGTTTGAATTAAATTTTTTTTGTGATAATTCTTCTCGCAGGATCTCTTTCAATTAAATGCATTTTTTGAAAATTTTTGTTAAAATACATAAGCTATTAAAGATCAGTATTTAATACGTTTGCAAAATGATTTCACAAATTACGAATGTGGTTATGAGTATGTTTTATTAACAAATCGTTTTTGTACTAGAAATCTACACAATGAATGTTTTAATCAAATATACATTTAAAAATAATACTCGAAACACAAAAAGTCAACAATTAGTGTCACACTTTAATAATTCCAATGCTTAAAAATGACTCCAAATTTTAAAAATTAACTTTCCTTTTTATCGGTTTCAAACTTAATTTTGCAAAAGAAAGTCAAATTACAGGTTGTAAGTGAAGTTTAATGGTGCAAGAACCAGAAGGGGTTAAGCTGTGTCAAACAAGGTGCAATTGTGACCCAGACGCTTAAAAAAAGAAAGAAAGAAATGGTTGTCAAGAAGAAGGGTCAAAAATAGAGAAGGATCGCTCGCGTATTCCGGGGGCGTTTCATCCATGCTTACCAAAAGCAGTAACTACCATAGGAAAGAAAAATATCACTAGGGGTCCTCCAAATCATGACACCCGTCCTCACTTCAAGAAGAGAAAATTATAAATAAAATGATGAGTTCTTCGTTTTAAAAATAGGAAAGTTAGCAGAATATTTTTGAGAAATAAATTACTGCTACTGGTGAAATACTTTTGTAATAACAAATTATTTGAAAAAAGTAAACATCTCGATTTATTTAATTAAAATAATCTTAATAATTTTAAATCAAGATTTGTATGTTGAAAGGGATATGAGTGTTAAGTGTTAATAAATACTTTTTGCATTTTTTTAGAACGTTTTTCCCCTGCGAGTGGAAAAAATGTTTCCTTAAAAACATCTGCAATCATTCCGAATCGTAGAGGTGGTTATTAGTTACTGTAAATATATTATTATGTGTGTATCCTATTATGAAATATATATTGAACAAAAAACGTATGCATTTGTGTATTATTTTTTAACGTAAAAATATTGTGAGTGAAAAATAGAGATCCATTCATATTAAATTAACTTTGAGGGTAAAAAGTATTCGATGATGAAATAAATTTGGTACTTAAAAAATATTTTAGCAAAAATTTTATTAGAAAAATTAAAATGAAGCATCCCCAGAACTAGGTCCTCGATTATAAAGTATCAAAGAATGTCGGGAAAGGTGAACAATATCAATAGAGAACAAAATGCAAAACACACATACAATAGCGCATTTTTTTTCAAAAGGAATTTTTTTTATGTGAAGAGTAAAAAAAAATATGTATAAGTAACTAGTAAAAATAAATTATCACAAGTATGTTAAATTTATGGTATGTGTTTGTTTTCAAAGATAATTATTACGCAACACACACTTTAACAATTAAAATGAAGTCTGATAATTCAGAGAGTCTTAAAAACGTTACATTAACATGTTTAATAAAAAAATTTAATTTAGAAGGTAGACCTTTTATTTAATTTAGACTCCCAAACTAAGAAAATTCTTGGAACAAAAAAAAAAAAAAAAAAAAAGCTGTTTAAAACAATTCCTTTCAAGCACTTGAATTTTTTTTTTTTAAAAAAAATATTCTACTAAAAATTTTTGGCACTGACTTATTTCTCAAAATTTTGTAGCTTAGATTTTTTTTTTAAAAAAATCCTTTTTTGTTTCAAGTATAAGGAAAAAAATAAGATTGGTTTTGTGAGTGAGTTTTGAAGAACAATATTATAAAAAAATGAGAGATAAAACATCTCTTAAAAATGCAAATAAACATTTTATTTACCATTCATAACATAACATAAAAATCAAGATAGTAATTTTTAAAATAATTGAGCATTATTGAGACGAAAAATCAGCATCATAAACAAGAAACTAAACAACAGCACATTTCTTTGATAATTTTAGTCATAGGAACATAAATTAAGTTTGCTTATAAAAAACGAACAGAACAAAACAGATTGCGGATGATTTGTACAACAATTTAAATCTATTTGCAAGATTATTTAAAAAACAATTATATTTAGATGATTCAAATGTTGATAGAAAATGTGGGTGATGTTAAAACTATTCAATTATATTAAGTATATTCGTAAATATTACCATTTTTTTTAAATAAATGGGTATTCGGATTAAAAATTTAATTCAAAATTAAAACAATTTATTTAATTATAAATAATATCGGCTGAATCTCTTGAAAATGTTCCATTTGTTTTTGATGCATGCATCTGGTTTCGGCTCCTGAAAAAAAAATTACAAAATATTGAATGTCATCACAGAAGTCTTAAAATAGTTATCATCACACACACAGTTTTTAGATCAATCAATTTTTTATATTAAAGACCATTTAAAATGACACCATAGAATAAAGAACGATGCATTTTCTGTCTTTATAATCTTTGAAATTTAATATCAAATGAAGTAAAAAGCTTTTGATATATAAATTAAAAATATAATCATTTGCTCTTCGATGCATTTTTTAGATAAAATATAATTTAAATACATCGAAAGCCTAAAAAGGATAAACAATTTATTTTTGGTTGGGGGAACACAAGAGAATATGCAATCATATAAATTTACAAAATACACAAAATTATGAGCAATGAAATTCCTTTTGGAAGTTGTACGTTCCAATTTTTCGCATTTAGATCAAATTTAAGAAACAATTTGAATGAATAATTTTTAAACTGTAAAATAATGCTTCTATGCAACCTTATTCATTCATAGAATAAAAAATTGAAGTTCATATATAAAAGTTCTTAAAATATTATAATATCTTGCATATATAGCTTTGATTCAGAATGTTTCTATGCAACCGTAATCGTTGATCGGCAATATAAAAAAATGTCCATAAATAAAAGCTTATAAAGATACTAAAATATTATACTAATAGTTTTAATATATCACTACATCATTCAAGACATCTCGTTCACAATATTCCTTCGAAAATATGCTTTTTAAACTATCATCCCACCTTTCACGCATCATAAAATTAGTTTACTTCAGAAAAAAAAAACAATTTCTGAACCTATCACAAGACTGGACATAAGGCAGTTTACCTGACGGCTGTTTAAACCTAATTCTTTGGACTGTATGTAGTAAGTTGCATTTCATAAGATGAGCAGAAAATTATAATAGAAACTCTTGACATGTCCACATTTGCTGTATCGTATCTTTCAGAGTCTTTTTAGTCCTTTTGCTCCATGGGTATTACACATGGTTACTTCACCAGTGATCTTTCCCCCACACCTAATCATCGTAACTAATTAAAAATAGTATTACAAACCGTTGTGACGGCTCCTTCGTTATCTAATCTATCGCCATTTTAATGTCTGTTTAAATAGTGGATAAGTTAAAAACTGTAATTGAAGATACGTAAGAGGACAACACACTTTATATATCAAATAATGGTCAAGCTCTCGCGAATCTCTCTTAACTCAGTTAATCGTAGTTCTGGTCAAAGAATAAAGTCTTAGCTTACCAAATCACTCATTCCTATCCAAGCACTTCTCGATTATAACAGATTCAACTTCTTTTTTCCTTGATCAAAAGTAACTTCCAACTACTTTCAATATAAACGATTAATTACGATGATTAATTCCAATCTACAACATCCATCACCTTGTTGTTATCCTCTATCTTCTTTCTATTTCCTTTCAATTCTGTTTTGCTTACATATCACAACCTCTGACTCAATTCACGACACTTCTTATCTTCATTTCATTTACCTAATCATGTTTCATTTGGTTGGCAAGGGATTGCAATTGTATGCAATTCAAATTATCAAAAAGTCCCCGAAGTAATTGAAGAGGAAATCAAGAATAGTTCAACGTCCCATATCTATCATGCAAGACAATAGCAACATTTGAGCAACAATGCAATCACTATTTAACCGAATAGATTATTTAGTAGGATTGATGACATTAAATCTATTAGCGTTCTCAGTCTTGACGTTGGAGAAGCCTTTAATATGGAAGATTGCAAACGATTTCATGTGTCAACATCGTCAAATGACTGTGACTTAAAATTACTAGGAATATTAGCTGCGTTAAGGGGAGTTAGTCTCAGGCAAAAAAGATAGACAGAAACGTTCAAAGAAACATGCAGGGAAATCAGTTGAATGCATTTACTGTTAAATTAAAGGTTTGGGTCAAACACATTGCGACAGAAGTTTTTTGGGAGTATTTGCATCAACTGAGCAAGCGATTAGTTTAGAACTAGACCGATTAAGAAATTGTCATTTTATTACCTCTAAAACAGGTTCCAGTTCTAAACCTTAGTTATGTGTAGACATATAGGCGAGTGACGAGGCAACATCTGGATTTAAATCTCATTTTTCTAATTTCTATATCTGATTACTTTTTCACACCAGTGATTTAACATATAGTTAAGATTACAAAAAGGAAACAAATATTACGTTTCTGTGTTTTAGGAGGAAATATTTTCAGACTTATAAAGGCATACATTTTACATTTCAGTTGTTAGGTGTAACAATAATTATTTTGAAATCCCTGAAAATTTTTAAATATAAAATAGCGTTCTCTGAAAAATTTCAGATTGCATAAAATTTAAAGTATCGAATTTAAAACTTTTACTAGTTAATCGCTAAGATTTTCATTAAAAAAAAGGTATGTTTAAGTGCAAGTTTCAGTTGTAGTACTTTAAGTACGATATTTCATGCTTCAGTCCTAATAAATTGCCAGATTGAATCTAATATGGTAATGAAAATTTATCTCCCTTAAAATATATGCAATGACATTATTTTATTAATGTCCGATTAATTTGGTTTCCGTTTAATTAACCTCACATTAAGAAAAAATACGAGGGCTATTAGCGACGGACCTCGCAATTTTGAGCCTCGGTCAAGTGACGAGGAAGACACCTGAGCCGGTACCTCCCTCTCCAAACTTCCGCACCGCGCCAACGGGAGGATTTGGAACTTCGACCAGATTTAATGTGCATCGGCTAGGGCTACATGGTGGATCTTTAGTGGCATCAGGCCGAAGTCCATGAAAGGTTGTAATAAGCATGAGGACTAAGAAAACAAGACTGGGTTTTAGGTTATCATTGAATCAAATTATTTAACTGGTTCGACATGACTACAGGCTTTTAAATCATTAAATTTCTAACTAAAATATTTTGAATAATAAGTCAAAAACACTTACTTCGGCAATCTCGTCACAGATAACTGACATTAAGTTTTCAAGTGCCTTGTTATTAAGAGTATTATCACCTTTCTGTAAATAAAATACAAATTATTATTACACTTGATAATTATCCAGTATAACTTGAATAATGCATTGCCCCATTTATGGATAAGACATATCTAAATAAAATTAGGAAAAAAATAAATAAAAACTCTGGAACACATTTTTAAATTCCTGCTATCAGTTCATACTCTCTCTCTCTCTCTCTCTCTCTCTATATATATATATATATATTGTTAATAATACTAAAACTAATCATCATCAGATTTCAGTTCACGGTTGTCCTAAGACAAAAACACATCAAGTTGTATAACAACAATTTATTTACACTCCTTACTCCCGCTCGTTTACAACAGCTCCTCTCGGAGATTCGGCCAGGTCCCGTCTGCGGGGATCGTGTGACATCACCCCCCCTTCCCTTTAGAAATGAACGCCCTCTAGAGGCAGGCTTTATGTAGGGAAGTTAACAATATATATATCTTAAAATTTTCAATCGTTAAGAAAATACTTTTTATTCATCGACTCAAATTCAAATACATTTTTTCAACTTGTAGCGGATGACACTTGATATTAATACAGTTTTTTCAAATATTAATTCACTAATTCAATTTAATTGGTGAAAATGCAGTTTAGCCCAACCACTAGGCGCGATTTCAAAAATTGCCAAACCTGACGATTTTTTTTGGCTTAACGTAAATCCGCGAAGCGGACCAGGCTAGCCACGATTGGAAAAATACCTCCAAATAATTCCTGTCGCCAAGGGTGGTTGGACTAAACTGTATTCCAACCATTTAATTTACCGAATGAATTAAGAAACAAGCCAATGCTTCTACTATGTCATTTTTCTTGCAATGGAAAAGTTGGTAGAGCGTCGGCGTAGAATCTTCATGCCTTCGGATCGAATTCTCATAAAATTTTTGTATTTTATTTCCGAATAATTAATTTTAGTTTTATATGGGAGAAATTTTTTTACTCTTATATAAAATATTTAGCAGGATATAAATTTAGGAATAAATACCGTAATATATATATTACTTGATTTAAAAAATATCGGCATAATAATTTAACTGATGTAATTTTTTTTTCAGGTATTAAGAAACATCTTTAAATTCTAAGTGTTATAATCACTCGTAAAAACAACCGTATTTAATTATATATTACAAGTTTTGTACAGAAAATTTTAACTATTTTATTTGAAAGGAATTGTATTCATTTTACAAGAAAATACGCTTATAATGGTGATTAGACATTTACATATACCAGTAACGTAAACATAACAAAGATGCAAAATAAATGCCTGATAAATTTAGTATCAATCTTTTTTGACAGTTGCAGAAGAAAAAATTCATTTTTTTTCTAGATTATTATAGAAAGTGTACTTTAAAACAATGAATATTAACTCTATTTTTACAGGATAAATTTACATTTAAATTTTATTTTGTATATTACTTTAAAAAATTGAATCTAATCTAGAACATAATTTTTTCTACTTCGAATCACGTTCGTAATAATGTAATATTCCTTGTTTAAAACGTTAATATAGCTATTGTTGTCTGCTAATTTATAAAGGGATGTTTTTGTTACGAATGACGTGTAAAATACGTAAATGACGTGTTTTTCTACATTTAAAATATTTTCCTATATTTTGGATACAATGGAAACAAATTATATGATGGAAGAATCAATAATGATATTTGATTAAAAAAAGACTGTAGCATTTATAAATCTATGCTAAGTTAGATAGGAGAACTTGAGTATTTAAATTAGTTTTTAGAGCTAATATATTTTAAGTATAAAATTTGAATATATTTCAAGTAATGAGTAGGATGAGATATTACATTTTGTTTTATGTTATATAACGATGGATGCTTTCACTTTTAGTCATAGTATTAATGTATAATTATTTCATTATTATGTCTTGGTACTTTTTTTATATAGCTGGTTATAAAAGAATGCTGAGACATAATAATGAAATAATTATAAATATATTACTTTTTTCTAGAGTTGAAATTTTCAAATTATCGCCCTTCTTACTTCAAAAAGTATATTTAAAGTATAAAATAGGTATACGAAGAAAAGGATTGGGAGAGGAGAATGGAAGAGAAAAATGGAGAGAATATATAGTTATTTTTTCCATTTTTCCTCCTCCTAACGAGAGTTTCTACATGGTTAAATATTCTGAATAGTGTTATAAAAATACTACGAGAAAATATCAAATGAGATATGAAAAAAAAAAAAAAAAAAAAAAACCGAGGTATTTGTTTTTCCATATTCATTTCCTAAATATTTTTTCATGCGAAGTTCGAAATTCATCGATTAAAATTCCCTTTGTAAGGTATATGCAATAATTACATAAATAATGATCAAACTATGAAAGTATTAGAAGTGGAAAAGATCATAAGTCACGCCTAATTATAGTTCGTGTGTTTATTTTGAAAATGTGAAGGAAATTACAAAGAAGGCATTGATAAAACAGCTGTTGCAGTATTTCCATGTATGAATTCTTAGATAATTGAGTGAAGTTACAATTGAGGAAGCCGTTTTCGCACAATGGGAGCGAAATTATTAAGTTTAACCCATAATGAGCTTTAAGAGCAAGCATTTATGAACATGGAAATAGGTAAGAATTAATTCAAGGTTGGTTTGGTTTTATTATCGTCGCATTGGAAACAACATGAGGGCTATTGGCGATGGATCTCGTAATTTTGATTCTCAGTCGAGGATGTGACGAGGATGATATCTGAGCTGGCACCTCCTTCTCCTAACTTCCACCTCACCTATGGAAAGACTTAGAGTCTTGACAGATTTAACTTGAATAAATTACGGCTACACGGCGGGTATTTAGTAGCATCAAGGTTCGAACCCTCGACTCGATGAAATCCGCCGGCCTCGAGTTCACGACCACGACCACTAGGCTACCTCGGTCACTATAATTCATTCAAAGAAAACTTTATAGGAATGTACTTTTAGATGCAGTCATTTGGTTACTGAAATACAAATTGGCTAACTTTTAAAATTTTCACTACGTTTTATATTTCATTGACTCAAAAGTTGAAATAATTTGGATGTAGGCATTGCAAATTTCCATTAAATCAAGATGAGCCTTTTCTCTTAACATTGAATTTAGAACTGTTAAATTTTAGTCATACTGTAGCGTATGGAACACATAACAGCATATTTAATTCTTATATCATTGAACTTAAAAGTGAGCTGATTTTATGCGATAATATATCCGCATTAATTAGTTTTTCTAAAATTTTATCTTTTATTTCATTAAAAAGAATAAGCAAGTACAAGCTGTTGCATTTTAAATATATGTATATAAAGTTGAGAATTTTTTAAATACTATTTATTTCTGTCCAAAAATGAAAACGAAAACAAAATTCTGTAAAATAATATTAAATCTGTTTGTTTTAAAAGTTTTCTCTATTTGAAAAGCAAAGTAGAAACAATTAATGAATATGAACAAATCAGGCAGATTAGATTTTCCGGAATCTTCTACGAATTTCGATTGTCATTAGAAAACGAAGTTAATTGATTAATATTTTACAATGGATCGAGAAGATTGCAAATGATTCCAACTGATACAGTTATTTTACACTAATATTGCAAAGAATTACTTTAACACACACATACATATATACACACACGCACGCACACATACACATACGAATTATAAATAAAAGTAATCACGACTTACTCCATTTACAGTTACCCAAGGAATGAAAGAATGTTGTGGATTGAGGGCATCAGTTTTCTTAGCCATTTGGTATTCAAGGTTCCCTCCTATAGGGTTTGTCACACACTTTTTCACTTTACGTCGCAAATCAAGGTCGTCGATGCACTGAAAATAGAAAATCGCAATAAAATACCATTCACACAATAATTTGAGTATTTTTTACTATAATTAATACTAACAACCCGATTTGAACTACATCTAAGGAATTAGTTCTTAATTTTTTAAATATCAATAAAGATTTAAAACTTGAGAAAAAAAATGTTAGCATATCTTTAAGTGATCAATACATAATGAAAAGCAATATACGGCAGTTGCTTACTCTATATTTCTTTCAAATGAGCTATTGTTTTGCTTTGCAGAATAATGAGCTTTCGAGAGAAAAAAAAATCGAGGTGCTTATTCGGTAAGCATACATTCTACTCATTAAGTTGATGTAATATTAGAACACGATGAGAATTTAAATTCGTACAAATGTTTTTTGAAGTTACCACTTATATCATAGTTTTTTTTAAATAATTGTTCAAAATTTTTTATTATTCACTGATTGACCGGTATTGGGAACAGTATCCTATACGGTTTAAATTATATTTATATATAATAATAAAGAGGACATATCAGAATGCTGTTTTACATACCTTAAAAATTTATCACCATTTTGACAAATCTTCAAGCATTCATTTTGCTAATAAATGTATTAAATGAACAAATGTAAATAATATCAAAGAGTACTAATACGCATTATTACATGTATTTAAGCATATATATATACATGCTTAAGTACATGTAATTTGTAAAGAATTTTGCAGAAACGGAATTTTGAGCTCTCATTAAAATAAATACCAAAAATAATTTGGAGGTAGGCTTTGCATTTAGAGCACAATTAGTCTCTCAAAATTGAGACTTATTCTGTTATTTAAAAATGCACGTATTATCATTCATGTTTTTGTACAGTCATCTAATAAGTGTTTAAAGTGGCTATTTTTCTCAGAGATTTAAAAATTCAACCGATTTATTAATAAAATCGAAAACCCAATTGAAAAATTTAAGTATAGTAAAATTTGTTTAAAATCTTTTTTATTTCTAGGAAAGATCAACAGAAAAATCTTTTTCTTAGAAAAGGTATATCGTCCCCTCTTCGGAAACGAAACATTCGAAAACACAGCAAAGCAAAATAAAATATTTTATCTTTATACAATCCTCCATAATTTTCGTTTAATCCGTTGAATGATTTTTAAGAACTTCATATAACAGTCGTTTAGGAATTGAAATACTTTCAGAAAGCTCTTCATTGCAATTGAAAGATAAGTTTTAAAGTTTATGTAATGTACAATTTTTTATTCTGCAGTTTTGCTTAACTTTTATTTTCCATTAGACAAGGTTAAATATACTTTATGTTTCTTGGTTCTTTTCTCCCATTTGAAATAGAATAAAATATTTAATTTAGACTTCAAAATTTTCAAACAATTATCTTTCTTCCTAATTATATTAGATATTAAATATTAATAAGACCTTCACATACACACATGGTCTAACATTAGATTTTTGAGGTAAAAGATAAATAAATCTGATGTTATATAATTTATTACTATATGTTAAGTAAATTACTCTATTTGATGTAACTTTTATGAGTACACGATAATGTTTAACAATATATAAATAATTAAAATAACTTCCTAATGATTATGCAAATTAAAGGTGATCTGAGAAAACTAAAATGAAACTTCATATCATATTTTTTCTAAATGTTAGAACAAAACTGTGTGAAAAATCTCTGTACTGACATTTTTGTTTATTTTTTACATTTCATAGACTTATTCATGAATTTCATAGAATAATTCATGGACATCATTAAAAACAAACATTTGCAAAATAAACTTTTTAAAGCAAGATAATGTTTGAAAATTTATTATTTGATAAACCTATTTACATATGTTTTAAGAATGTGGTAAAACATTTATGCCAATGTCACACAGGAAAATAAATGAAAATTTTAGTACTGATTTTAATTTGATTACTTTACCAAAACTGCTTGTCTTATCTAAGCATTCAAATTAAAATCTGCACAAAAGATTACAACGTATTACTAGTTAAATAATTAGACCTAAGTAAGCTAAGCATTTTTTAAATATTTCCTCCTTAAAATACCTGAAAGAAATGAAAATCTTATTATCGTGTAAAAATTATTAGCTGGCTATTATTTAAATAATGAAACGATAAATGAAAAAATAATAAAATACGTATAGTGATATTTGTTCAGGGTCACATGGCTCTTTATTAATGCCGAACTCGATATGTTTTGATCAAGCAGAAGAGGTAGTTCTAAAGAAATGCAAGCAATGAGTAACGGCATTAACACTTTTTCTTACTGTGTATGCATTATTTCTAACATTCTATGCTATCTAGAGTATATAAAAGTATTTGCTTTGAATCAAAGTGATGGTTATATAGAAAGAATTAATGTATTTTATTATTTTTCATTGTGCAATCCAGAAGACAAGCGTTTTTATCTATCCTATATACATTAGTGTAAAATAGTAAAAAGAAAATTACAAGTCTTTTTTGAAAAAATCACCTTCTCTTAATAATACAGGATTATTGAAAATGAATAATCCAATTTCAAAAATTTCAAAATTCCATATCTTCAAAAATAAAAGATACAGAATGATAAATAATACATGGATACAAAGGAAGTTTTATATTATTAAAAATAAATGGTCCTCGCGTGTTCTTCGTGAAGTTATGATACGAAAACTGTTTCAGAAGTTTTCACGGAGCTACCTCGCAGTTACACAGCTGGCTACCTAAGTCATTTGATGTGACTCCATGCGATTTCTTCCATTGTGGGTTTTTAAAAGATAAAGTGCATTTGCCACCATTATCCACAGTATTTTGTAAACTTAAACAAAGGATTTCTGCTACTTTTCAATGAATTACCACTGACACTTTACAACGTGTTAGGCAGGAATTTACATAACGAATTGACATTATACATCCAACTAAAAGAAGTTATATCAAACATTTGCAAAAAAAACCTCCTTCCATACTTCCCCCTTGCATTTATGTATTATTTATTGTGTGCCGTTTATTTATGAAAATATAGCATTTTGAAATCGGATGATTTATTTTGGATAACCCTGTATTTTAAAGACGCGCTGTGACGAGAGTAATTTTTAATATGTGTAATATGTCATGCACAATATAAATTTGAATAAGCTTACAAATATAATTAAACCTGTTAAATATCTTTTATACACCTATTATAGACAAGTGATTCATATCGTAAAGTATGGTAGAATCCTTTTTGCATAGATATTTTGTCTGAAATATTTTACTGAAAATTCTAGCTTTCCATATTAAAAATTATATTTAAGAGAAAATAAATTTTGTAAATATCAGATATAAAAGTTTTAAGGAAATTTAAAAATGGTTTTGGTAATCAACCACTGGAAGAGTTTCAATATGCAATAAAAATTAAAAGAAGCAATTTTTAGGAGAAAGAAATATTTAATTGAAAATTAACTGAAAAAATTTAAGATATTTTTATTATTAGTTTTATAAGTAATTCCAAATGAAGTTATATTAAAATTCGGAATAAAAATTGGGAATGTAGAAAAAAAAGAGAAAATATTAACGTTAATTTTTTTTAATCTTTTAGAAGAATTTTTTAATAAAAAATAGCATACATAATTCGCTATAATATTGTATGCATATATTTCATCTAGCCAAGAATGCGTGCTTCTATTTTAATTAAATTTAGTATTAAATTTAATTAAAATAAATTCAGTATCAAATTTAATTAATTTAGCATTAAATTTAATTAATTTAGCATTAAATTTAATTAATTTAGTATTAAATTTAATTAAATTATGCTTTATTCATAAAGGAATATTTGATTTTTGTTTCGACTAAAATAACACAAAGTGAAGTATTTAATATTTCTGTTTATACCATTTTTTAATGAATGAATTTTGGAATTAAGTGAAGAATTTTACGTAAAATATTCCTGTTTTTTATATCCCTTCTTTTGTTCTACTTTATCTTAAAATCTTTAATTAAATTTATAACTCATTGTTTTCATTGTTGAAATTTAATGCGTGTGACGTATCTGATGGAACTTTATTTTTTCTCTGTGTTTAGGACTTCTCAGGTTTACTGAAACGGTTACTGTAGAAATCGAGGCGACATTTTACCCGTTGCAAGAGCACTCAGATTGTGCTTAGGCAGAGCATGAAATTTGAACACGTTTGAAACTCTCCTAATCTACGGTAGGGTGCGCTCAGTGTAAAGGCTCAGTCATGCATACACCGTTGCCATGTGGGTTAATAAAACACGGAAATCAATCCGAACTGATACGATCGTATGAGCTTTCATTAGATTGGAAGTCACCGAAAAAGAAAATGAAGGCAGCGACATTGAAAGAAGTGATGAAAGTTACTTTGTTGGTCATTTGTTACGTTTATTTAATTCTTACATTGATGACTTGGATTTTATATAAATAAATATTGTTTATTTAAATTGTAAAATTTTGATCTGATTACCTAATTACCATATTCTTTTTTATATTATAGTAATTTATGTTGATAAACGAAGTTAACCGAATCTGTAAAAATAAAATCTGTAAGAAACCAGCAGAGCTCTATATATTAAAGTTAATAGTTGTGTTGTAAATGTTATAAAATGTTGTCAATGAGGATTTCTTTAATATGGAAAGGAATTCCTGAATAAATCAATACTTAAAGTGCCATGTTTCGAGATGCTTTCTCGAGGCGTATACGGCAGTGCGGTTTATCTGAAGAACTTTCAGGTCTTTTTTAAATCAACTATCATGTATATGGCGTACATGCTAGGCCGACTTATATATCCAAAATTACGGTAACTGAAAGTTATTTTCTGAAGTTGTTCCAGTACATGAACATTCATAAATGGTAATTTAAAATTGCAAGAAAAAGTAAACATGTGTGAGATACGAATTTATGTACATTGATTTACTGTGAAACGGATATATTACATAGTAAAAGTTGGTAAAACAGAAAAGAAGTAGATTAATAAAGTATTAAACAACACAAAAAAGAAGAATCGCATACAGTTATCAATTAAGTGATGGTGTAAACATTTTTTACTATTAAACAATTAAACATTTTGAGAATAAACATATATTTCATAAAATTTAGATTACTTCAAACTTCTGTTCAGTTTTTTTCCAAATTTTTATTGCAAAATCAATAATGGAATAACGTGAGTTTAAATATAGAAAGCATTATAAAATTTTTGTTTAGAGTGTATTGTAAAAAGATATGTACAGATATGTATCTCAACCTAAAAAAAATTGATTTAGAATTTGATTTTCAAAATAATAGACAGTAGTACATAATGCATTGAGAATAATTAGAATAATTATATTCTTACCTTTTCCATAACTTTTCTTTGATAATGAGTATCAAAAGCGCAGTTGACAAACTTGATCTGACTTTCAGTGTTATTTACGGCTTCAATATAGCACGTCTGAAAAACAAAAGGCTGTTCTCAAACAATGTGAAAGAGCATTTAATAGATCATCATCATTTATTGCATATATTTTTCATCCGATTCTTATGAATTGAGATTTAGCCGATTTAAAATAAAAGTATCTTTGTAACACTATTTCTTCTATAAACGAAATACAGGAATTCGAATTAGTGTCAGTAACATAAAGCAATAAAACAGCAATAAAAATTCTACAGTAATATTACTTAAAAAAAGTTATTACGTATTTTTCTGCTGTTTTTATAGAGTTTTACGTTTCATTTTTTGAGCAAGAAAAAAGAATCCTTTTTTTTTGTAATTCTTTCTTAAAAAAAAAACTGTTTTTCATTTCCAAAAGAATTCAGTCATATTTTATTTTACAAAATATGACTGTGATTCAAGATTCAAGAGTATTGACGAAATATCAGGTAGCTTGGATCCTTTATACGTTATCAGATATGTGAAGAATAAACAGTCAGGATACTAACACAATTTAATAAATCATTTCAATATTTAAATGATTTGAAATAATTTATTTTATTACCTCATGCCTCACTGTATGAAAATTTTAGGAACTAGAAGTAAAAATGAAATATTAAATGAAAGAAGAATGTCTTAGCTCAGACTTTCCCAACTTTAATTGTTGTAAGAAGAGCAAAATATTCTACCAAGAAAATATACAATACGTGTACTTTCAACCTTAAGTGATCTAACCTGTCTCTAAGTTGCTAAAGGAAGATATTCGTTCGCTGTAGTTAACAGTTTTTTGATCATCTGAAAAGTTGAACTGCATGTAATATATTGTTATGAAAACGGTAGTATTGGTTTGCACGAGTAATGAAAGTTTATTTTATGATGTTCTCTATATTAAATACTATAAATACTTCAGGGAGGGAAATTAGTTCAGGATAAGAAACTATAAGCCAAAAGTGCATTGTTACACAAATGAAATAAAAATTATACATTCAATAACTTTAGTTTACAATGTTACGTCTAAAAATATAGCTTATACCGAAAATATGTGTGTTAATATGTGTGTTTTTTCCATCTTATGAAGTCGTTTACTGAATTCTATGCTATTCTTTTCAACCGACCAAGTGTAGTTTAATAGAGGTTTATTAGGAAAACGTTTACTACATTGAGCCGATATTTGATATAGTACAGATATGAAGTCCTGTGATTGGATAATTCTTATTGAAATATCAAAATATATTTCACGAAAAAAGGAAAATTGACTGTTAGGAAAATATTATTAAGTAAAATTAACAAAATTTCAATGCATTTAGTGCTACTATAGTAAAATCAAATTCAAAATGATAATAGATAAATCAATATTGAAAGAAAATGTAATGCAAACTTTAAAATTATTTTTTGAAAAAACTGAAAGGTGTATAAGAGAAAAACTACAACGAGAGATTCTCAAAACATATGAAAAAGTAAATGAACATCAACAGTAAACAACAAAGAAAAATAAGGAGATAAAATAGATAAATTGCTGAGACAGGTTGGGAACTGTGTGGCAGATAATACCAGTATTATAGGATCAACCATCCAATTCAATAATTACTTTATAATTCAGAAATTTAAATACCGAATATTAAGATCAACGCACAGAAACTGAAATTAAAAAGAGAAATTATAAAAATACCAAAAAGGTATAAAAATAATTAATAACGATAATTATGTAAAGATATAAATTATTTAATTAAAAAACCAAAAACATATTGAAAAGAATAAGAATCTTAATCGAAAAAACTCATTGTACAAGACCTAAACAATTACAGTAAGTTCGGAATAAAAAACATTTTCCCGCTAAAGTAGATAGAAAGTTAATAGTTAGTTACGCCAATTGTATACAAATATTACAATTGAAAAAAGAAATTTAAGTTGAAATAAAAAAATTATCTACGTAATAAATAAAATTAATTATTTTAAAGATTTAAAAAAATCAGTCGATATTATTAACATAAATAAATGAAAAAAATTAAAAACATAATTAAGGATTATAAAATAATTAAATATTTTTTAAAAATTTAAAATATAATTGTCTTTTTATTTTCTATTTCATAATTTTCATATTTTAAGGTATGATTTACCAAAGGAAACTGACTGTTCAATTTTTAAAATAACTGAAATTTTTTTAAAATTTTAAATTAGGAAATTTTTTGCAGTCAAACGGATATCATATTACTGATAATTCGTCTACAAAAATACATACCCCTAGCTTTTCTTAAGTGAAAGATTTCAATATAAGCGAAGATATAAATAAGGAACACAATATTTTCCATCTGAAATTCGGTTCACTATGTAGAACAAAATATAAATTTATTTGTTATTAATACGTTTCAAAAGGATATAATTTTTTTTTAAAAAAAGAAATATTTACTTGAACCATATTTCCGTAGCATTCTTCGGGTCCATGCTGGCAAGTGAAAGTGTATTCGTTGTGTTGACCTCTGTACTAAAAATAGAAGATATATATGAGGGTCAAGGTATAAAATATTTTAAGTTAACAATGCAAGCTATTAAAGTATTTTCCGATACAGATTCGATATTAATTTAACAAAATTCTCGTTATTGTAGCTCTTCTCTCTTTTAAGATTTAAGTGGCTCTTTCTTATCCAAACGTTTACTTAAAAAGTAAATTAAATAGAACAAATTCAGAAGTAATTCTATTTGAATAAATATTATCACTAGCTTCTCGTACTATAAGTTAATTTTCACATCTCCGAATAAGAAGGAATAAAAATTCAAATTATCTTAGCGATGTAAACGAAACGTGAAAAGAAGAAAGATGTATTATCAATTTCATATATTAATAGTTTGACATCCAGCATAGGGCAGATTTTTTGAACAATTAAGCTAGAACCCTATTAAAAATAAGTCAATTTTAAAGTAATAATCATTTTAAGCAGTGAGTGTAACCGAAGTAATACTTTCCTAACATTTAATGTGATCAACTATGGATGCTCATAAATATATTAAATACCATAGAAACTGCGCAATAGGAATCGGAAGTACGAGCAACAATTTGCAAAGCAATAATTTTTAGTCATTTACGAGGATGGATATACGGAGTGCCCCCAAACTCTTGGGACAAACTTTAGGGGAAGTTACTACATGCAAATCGAAGCATTTTTTTGGTATAGGAGTGTGGGATCAGAAATGAAAATAGTTGAAAAAAAAGAAGGGCTTAGAAAATAATAAAAGCTTTTTATTTACATTAATATGAAAGTCTTGTTAAGAAAGATTTGATACATCAAATTCTGAAACGTCCAAATATTTATAATTATAAAACCCTGGGAGTATCATTGCAATGATTAGCGTACATTGCGCGAGTGACCGTTGTAAATGATTTCCTTAGTGGTCCATACTTGCTACCACATAGACTTAACGGCGCGATTTATCTTATCTTTTTTGGAAGAGATATGACCAAAATTACTTGAAAACGTTCCAGTTGCTGTTCGAAATACTATGTGGCTTCAGCACAACGGCGTTCCATTCCGTTTTGACAGTAATGTGCATAACTAACAAAATGCCCGTTTGACATCCCCATTTGGGCGAGATGGAACAGTCGCTTGGTCAGCACGTTCACCCAATTCATCAAGTTTCGACTTTTTTTTTCTTATGGGGACATTTCAAGGCACTCATCTACGAGATGCCAATTTACTCTGATGAGGACCTCATCACAAAACTCCCAGTCACTGCTACAACTATTAGTGAAACAATTGGCATATTCGAAAGGTTACACCAGTCACTTACTAGACTCAGCCAGGCCTATTCGGGATGGCACATTTCAACACTTACCGTAATTAATAATTTTTCATTTTCTCAGTATTTCTTTGTTTTCCGTTAACACTTCCAATTTGCGACTCCATGTCGTTGCACAAAAACAAGATTCTTTATGTGTATTTTACCTTCCCTTAAAGTTTAGCCCTAGAGTTCAGTGACACCTTTCATAAATATGTATTACAGATACCTGTTCTATAATAGTAATAAATGGTAATTTGAACGGTGCAGATAATACAACTACTTGGCGTTTTCTGAGTTAATTTTAAAGTTAACTTACTGATGGTTTTACTGTTTTGAAAAGTAAACCAAGAAGAAGCTATTGCAATGCATCAAAGGGATTTATCGAATAACGTTTCCTGAGTCTGAAGTTATCATTGTTTGTATCACTTCCTAGAACTATCGTTGTTATTTTGATCTGGCAAATTGACCATTTTTGGGTGTCACTAAGGAATCGAAGGAATGTAATACAGCTGTTTATTCTTCTGCGTTTTAAAATGCTCTTAAATAATAACGCGCGATGAATTTTCTTAAATCCTTTTTCGGAAACATGCAGCTGCACTTAATAAGACAACTGAAAGCTGTGTTACCTACGTCAATGACTCTAATAACCTTTTGTGAACTTTTTTGTTTCACTTAGTTCTAATATTTAATATGATTCTTGTCTCTACTCATTCTTATCATATATCTTTCTTTTTAACCATATGGTCAACATGTTATCAAACAGACAGTGGATTAGGAGGAGCTGGAATGAAGAATATATAAATATGAGTTCTTCTTTTACATTCGGCTCTTTGGATATGCTTTTTTATTGCTTCTTTTGTTTCTGTGAAGCAAAACTTGGTAGAAAAAGATTCATCGAGAAAAATTAAAAAATGTTCCTTATTGCCTTCAACGACCACATTATGAGTAGAACCGGGTGTTTTGCAAAATATTACATTTGAAATCGAGAATTTAAAGGGAAAATCAACTTAAAAACTTAAAGATAAAAGATATTTCTAACAGCTACATGTTTTTCACTTTTTCAATTTCACATTTTCAATTTAAAATAAAAGTAGTCATATTTCCGTCAAGTACTTTAAACAGAAATTATTATTTTAATAAAACAGAAATGACTTCGCATCTGGTTACAATCTGTTTTCATTCTTGAAAACGTTTTTTCTTGATCCATATTCCCGTTCGAAGGATCCTTTAACTTTTACTTTTTTCCATAAGAAAACAGTTTTTGAAATGCTGTTAAGGACCCCATCACTAAAAATGAGAATAAGCTCTAAATATCGTGTTAAAGATTGCAAAAATGATTAAAATCTTGGAGAAGAAATAGCTGAACTGATTGATACCAATACAGGTATCATAATTTCCTTTAACAAGTATTAGTAGTATGTTTGTTTTTAAGTTGGAAAGGTTGACTTAAAAGAAGATGTTAGAAATGATCGCTCTTCAAATAACTAAATAGACACAAATTATGAAATGTCTTCATCGGCTGCTGACAGAAGATGGTTTTATTATAATAAAAATATTAATTAATAGTTCATATCACGAGAAAGAGATTTCTTGATGGATCGTAATCCAATATTTAGAGAAAAACAAGGAGTCGGAGTGAACATTGCTTTTGACATTTTACTTATCCAGAGAATAAGCGTTCTTGATTAATTTATTCGCTGTTGTTCTTACAATACCATATTTATTCAGCATATTTTGCCCTCATTAAACATTTCTTTCTCTCAGGTTTTAAGCCAATTTAAAAACCTATTTCCACCTATTTTTAGAAAGTATTCATTACGCACTTCATATGACAATGTACAAGAGAAGACCACACATACTTATTTAAATATAATATATAATTATTTTAATTTAAATTTACTATTCTTTATTTAATTTGTGATTTTTACCATAATAATCAATATTATTGAGACGAATTTTAGGTAAGAAACAGAATAATGAACAAGTAGATCAAGAACAATACAGTAAAAAAGATTATTCAATCTTTCGAATCACAAATGACTAATAAATACTATAAAATAGTTACATTCTTTCATAGTATGACACTAAAATTTTAGAAAAAATGTATTTTAAAAGGAAAAGTAAGGATATGAAAGGCTATTGTACTTTAACTAGGCTATTAGATGTTCGTATGAAAAGATACTTACATGAGCATTTCCGTACGGCACCAATTCTACGTTGAGATAAGAAGACATCTTCTTGAACGTAGGCCAGAGTTGTTGATGGAAAAATGAATCGCTGTCTGGACACATTGATTCATAGTAGACATTAAGTTGTACAGTAGTTTCTGCCTGAAAATTGATACAGAAATGAGATTATTCAATTGCTTTTAAAACAGCAATGCTAATGAAAGTCAAATTTTTATCAAGTACAAAACTCTATTATAAAGAAACTAATTAAAAAATATATTACAGTAAATACACACAAACGCACGCACATTTGTGTTTACTGTTATTGTTCTGAAATGATGTTATATATATATTCTTTTGAGTTTTATGTATTAATTGTAATTATGTATTAATTTTGAAATTATGTACGGCTCTTAAAAAAATTTACTTGATTAAATTTATTATTTCAAAAAAGCTCAAAATCGTTTGAGACATTTTGTATAGTTGAAACAACAACATTGATCAAAATGGAAATCAATTAAAAAATAGCACAATTATCGATTAAAACTAAGGCAAATTTAAAATGGGGCGGGGGGGAGAATTAATTTGAAAGCTATATTTACTTCTCTAAAAATATAAGAAACTAACTTAAAATATTTTAAATGAATAAAGGTAAATTATATATATTCCACCGACCTGAAAAAAGATTGATTTGAGTTGAATTTATGTTTAAGTATTATTCCTCATTTTCAGTGTTTTAAAAAATATTGTTTCGATTTTATTACTATAGTAAAAGCTACAGCTAAAGTAATTTCAAAACATAATTATTTGAGCTAAAATAAGGATATATATGCAGTATAACGATTCAAATAAATTGTCGGTTAAATTATAAATCAGTATTTTCGATTATAAAATTTAAATCCAAAAAAGCATGTTTTTAAGCCAAAAGCGTATTAATGACATTACGTCATTTCAAATTTTTTTGTTCATTTTCAGAAATTTTTAACAAGAAAAATATATTAAATTTTTATTTAAAAATTTTAAAATAAAATATTGAAATCAATATTATTCTTTAAAGTTTTCAGAGTTAAACATTTTCTGAATATTTGATATTCAAACGTTATGGATACGCAGTTAATTTTACATGAAGTGATATATTTCTTAACCAGAACGCTTAAGTTTTATCACAAGAGTATGAAATAGAGTAAAAATAATATTGTTCTAAATATAACTACTTATTAAATAAAAAAAAAACATTTGCATCAAAGAGAGAAAGAGTTATATAAGCGAATACGTGCATTACACTTTTGATTTTAATTTATATAAGATAAAAGCAATAGAAAAGTAACATTAGAAAAATAAATTATAATGAACTTGTATTAAAATAAATAGCTTATAGGTAAATAATTTGTCGTGAACAAACACATGAAAACTTTTCGGGTGAAGCGTATTTATACGTAATTTTTTTTACTCAAGTCATTTGAAATGTGTAATTTACATTTGATATATATTTAAATATAACTTGAATTTATGAGAGAATGCCTCTGTTAAAGTTGTATTTAATACATTTTAATGTAGCTTTTATTTACATGCTTGCATTCAATTAATATTCGTTTCATAGCATATCTTTGTTTAATGAAGAGTCACGAACTGAATTTTTTTATTGTTATTGAAAGAAGCTCAAAGTCCATGGATGTGATATTAAATTCGTAATGAATTATGTTGAATTTTCTTACGCTCAAAGAAACAAATATATGATAAAAAGTGTTATCAGAAACCACAATCATTCTCAAGAATTTCCAGAAAATAACAATATCTTAAATTTATTTTCATTTCCAATTTGATCACACATTGCACTTTCAGTGGCCAAAAGATCAATATTTTAATCATTATCACGAGTTATTTGGGTGTGAAAATATATCTTTTATCTTCAATTCGGAACAAAGTACACTGAGAAATTATTCTAGTTTTATCATATGTTCTTCGTTTTGAATATTATGAAGGAACACTTTAGATATATGTGATTAAATTTTTGTACAGTAAAAGCAGCTGTAAATATATAGTTATTAAGGATTTTGTTCTGATAAAATTAAAAGAACATGGATATATATTAAATATCTTAGATGTTTACATTACATACTTCACATGTTTTTACATTTATATCTTTATTCTTATCTCTTGGTTTGCTTAATTCTGTTCATGTCGGTGTTATCTAGATGGAAAGTTTATCATAAAATAATTATAAATAAATAAAATTACAAAAAGTTTTGCTGAGTAAAAATTTTTTAAGTCTAGTATTAAAAATTATTTTTAAATGTGAAACTAACAGCATATAACTTGTTAACTTTAATTTATATTCATGTACAAAAGAAGGT
Source organism: Nephila pilipes (assembly GCA_019974015.1). Lineage (NCBI taxonomy): Eukaryota > Metazoa > Arthropoda > Arachnida > Araneae > Nephilidae > Nephila > Nephila pilipes. The sequence goes on along the minus strand of BMAW01057861.1, from coordinate 264,731 downwards.
ACTCAAAAGTAGTAAAATGTAGTACGTAATTTTATAATTAAGACATTTTTGCCGTTTTCTTTTCATAAGATTTGTCTTTGAACGAATTTATTTGATATAAGTTTTTTATATCATTCGAATTCTTAAAATATTTATATATAATGCTTTTTGTATTTACGTTGAAGAAATACTATATTTAAACAAAAAATCGAAATATTTTTTTCATGTAATTATTTTACATATTTTAACAATTTTTTTTATTAAAATTAAGGTTATTAGGTTGAATTGTGTTAAGCGCATCAGAAGTATAATGAAATGAATATTATTCGCACACAGACAAACACGCACATTTAATTCAAAATATTTTTTTAAAAACATCAATTAATTATCATTCAATATAAAACTGAATAGGTTCTTTGATAAAAAAAAACCACTCAATGTTTTTCAGAAAAATTTTATGACTTTAAAATTATATATCACGTTTTACCACAAATCAAATAAAAGCCATTTGTATTAGTAATTAAAAGATTTTGACAATTAAAAAAAATAATAGTATTTCCTCAGCTAGCCGTAAAATATGACTACTTGGTTTTAGTATTTATACATATTCAAAGATTAAATTTTGATGCAGAATGATGATAAGATCTCTTTCAATAAAGTTTTTTAAATATACTGGGGCATAATTCATAGTTCTTTTATCCAAATGGTCCTGAGCAAAATATATATGAAAATAAATGAAGAAATATCTGAAAAACTGAGTCCTTCATTTTATGATAGGTGGATGTTAAAAAGCGTTTATTAAAGATGAACGTGATGGTCAATTTTTTCCCTTTGAATTTCCTATCTGCTCATCCACCCAATTAAAATTCAAACTTGTTACTGAAGTAAATACATTCTGTTATTTTATCTCCACATTCCATTTTCCAATCATTACACTTTCATTTACATTTCTTAAAAAAGAGAGATCGACAGTAAAATGTTAATTGCTCTTTATATTGGGATTCTTGGGCGATTTATGTAACATAATAATAACTTTCGATTCTTAATGACCTTTGAAAGTCTAGACATTCAAACCCGTAAAGAAAAATATCTTCTTTTTCGTGTGACAAAATAAAAAAAAATGGAGACATTTCATTGAAATCACAGGTTACTTACCTGGATATTTTGTTTTTGTTCATTTCTAACATTACAAAACTTACTGACATAAGTTAAGGACATGTTGGTTTTTTTTTCATGATCTTAACGATTTAATGACATCAGTTTCTAACGGATTTATAACACTTCTTATCAAATCAAACTTTATTTATAAGTTCTGTATCTGACTTTTTATAAAAATAAGATGTTAAAGAAATCACGCTGATACATAAAAGAAGCAAAACAACAAGAACCGTTTTTTTTTTCTCTGAAAATCGTTGAAAATGAATGTCTTAATTGTCCAAACATATTTTTCCAGTTAAGTTAGGATATTCTAATCCCAAAAAGATTGTAAGTATTAGAGTGCTAAAAGTTTATTGATTATACCCCAGAAGGAGCTTTTTTCCCTCAAGAAACTATTTGACAGTAAAAAAAGTAATGATGAAACTGTAATTAATACGAAACTTTTACATAAATGATTTTAATATTTTAATATCTGGTGATCATAAAACTAAAATTTTGTTGTAATCTTACAAAAAAGCAATTTTTAAATTTTTTTTTTAAATGTTGTATCAAAGAGGAATTAATATCAGAACCAGATTAAATTTAATTTAAATTCAAAATTTTTTTTTTGCAAATTTCATAGATCCTTAAAGTTCCACAACATACTCTTTGAAAATGAGAGCTTTTGATAGTTATAAGGTCTCTCATATTGTTCTGTAGTCTAATTTTTACAGAACACAGGTAAGTAGTAATTAAGCGTAAAATTTTCACACTTGCAAATGTCGAAAAAGCTGAAAGCCTTCTGGCTTTGCTTCTTGAGATTAGTTAATGCTAATTTTAGAAATAAAAGTCTGAATGAACTCGGTCCATATAAATCTTTCATATTAAAAGGATTAGAATATCTTTTCTTCCATCAAAATAAAACACAAAATGTCCCTTTTTTAATTATTCGCAAAAAATTTCAATATTGAAGTTCCGCTTATAACTCTCTCGGGTGCTTCTCAAATTCAAAAGGATATGAATTCATAATTCATAAAGGAAAACGAAAGGAAATAAAAAATAGTTTTGTAGGTGGAAAATAAATAGAAATATTTTTGCTGAAAAAACACATGAGGTAAAACGAAATATTTACTATGTGAAAAAAATTGTTACAGCGGTCTCAAGGTTATGAAAAGTAGATATGTTTTACGAATTATTTTCATTGCAAATGTAAGATATTTCGTCGAATGTGTTTCAGCTATCGTTGAAACCTTTTTTTTTTTTAAAAAAAATTCTTTCATTTAATGAGAGAAATACTTGAATAAATTCTAAGCAGATGTAATCAGCTGTATTTGTGAAAATATATGATCTTTAGAAATTCGTAGTTTGTTGGAATGTTTTAAGCTCTTCTGGTTCAGTTAAAAGAGCTATTTATACAAGAGTTTGAGCAATAAAAAATCTTTTTTAAAAAAATTGCGTGAAGAGTATTATATTTTAAAGCAGAATAATTTAATTGTTTGTTGTTATACGAACTAAATAAATTCTTGATATAAAAAAAATAACAGATAATGCATTGAAAACTTAAAGAATTCTTTAAAAAAGATAAAGTGGCGAAATCTTGAAGCTATAACCATAAGGTTGTTTTTTCTTTTTCTAATTTTTTGAAAACCCATAGTCAAGAATAACCAAATAGAGTCAAATATGTAGAGCCAAAATACGGAATTTTGTTCCTTCTGCGTTATCCTTCTGTAATAGATAAGAAATAGTTGAGTAGCTGTATTTTATTTGATTTCCCACAACGAAAATGGTATATTTACAAATTTGCATTCTTTTGTTTATTTTAAACGCAACATAACTTTCGGAGCTCCCCCATACTAAAGTATGATTGCAATATGTTGTGAAAAATATTTACATACAATGCACATTGCAGATAAAGATGCTTTTTATTCTAAAAATGAAAAGATAGTAACACGATTACTTTCAAAACATTTCAAAATTGCGTATATATACTTACTTCTTTACTATTCACCACAGAGTATCTGAATATATTATTTGTAACAAAGGAATAATGGTTGTTAAAAAGAGAGAGATACTAGTTTATTGATTGTGTTAGACATGTATATGTACTAGTTAGGGATTCAAAATATTTCTATTTTTATGATTTTTAATACAAAATATTTTGTTAGATTACTGAGCTTTTTCTTCTTCTTATGCACTCGTAACCTTAAGTTATCCAACATTATTTATGTGTTAAATTATATCAATAAATTCTAAAGTGAAGTTCATATTAAATTATTTTATGTAATAACAGTATACTCGAGAGAAAGTATTTCTTTTTCTTTTTTTTTATTAGTTCTTGATGTATAAAATGTGGATATTTAGATTTTGAAGTTTTCTTTTAAATAAAAGCAGAAAACTTGATTAAATACAAAACTTTGGAGTACAAATACGTTTTGAAACGCATAATGGAATTCTGTTTTTTTTTTTTAAATTGTAAACAAAATACTAACTTATAAATTAGAAATATTAAAAAAAGATAATCACTTAAGGTACAATTTCTATTAAAATAAAGCAGATTTACAAACCCAGACTTTTTTCCCCATGACTTATAGAAATATTATGAAAAGTAAAACTTCTTATAAAAATGAGCCAAAAATTTACTTAAATGCATCAAACAAAATATTAATTAAATATCACCGAAAACTATTGAAAATATTGCAAGCAATTTAAAAATCAAACTTTATATTTGTAGCAAAGCAATAGAAAAGAAATAAGTAAAAAAAAAAAAATGGGATATTGTTTTTAATATTCTTTCGCATTTTCGAATGGAAAATGCGAAATAATATCGTCTATAATCGTATGTTTATAATCGTATTACCGATATAATAATAATGTCTATAATCGTATTACCGATCCAGCCATTTCACTTCAGTAAATCACATTACAACAAGATGGCAAAAAACCAAAAATTAAGTAGAAATACAAACAAAAAAAAAAGTAAAAAGAAAGAAATACGAACTATGGAAACAGATTCATTAAGATCAAAATACCTTTAATGGAATTATAAAAATAATCTGAACATATTTATTCATCTATTTCAATAATTTTAACTTAAAAAGAGTTAAAAAATTATTCCACTAAAATCCCTCAAACATATATACATTATACATGCATGATGGGAAAAAAAAAAAAAAAGAAACACAGAAAAATTTCTTTTTTTCTTTTCAACTTTCTCATTCTCATTTTTAACATACGGTATTTTAACACCCAACCAAATTTACCGTTCAACGTTTTAATTGTAACTGTTGACTTCGGCTTGCAAAGCTGCACGTTCGGTGCAGATATCCCCAACTTTTATATTTGTTACATGAAAAAAATTTTTGCTATTTCCCCATTTCAGGATACGCAAAAGCCAATGTTAACCGTTGATCACTCTCTGATGCTCTTTTTCTCTATTTTTACGATTGCCATGTAATACGTGCCATTCTGCCTCACCTCCTAAGTACTTTCAAACGCTAAATTCAACTCAATAAAGAAATTTAATCGAAAATAGACTAATTATTCTTATGTCTACAAGCTTTATCACTCAAAAATCAACAACAATTACATCATATATATATATATATATATATATATATATATATATATATATATATATATATATATATATATATATATATATATATATATATATATATATATATAAAGACTTTACTTTAGTACAATTAATCATTCTGTAGATTATTAAAATAAAAACAATATTTAAGTAATGAAGAAACCGAGTCAAATTCAAGTTCAACTGGTGACTTTATTTGCTATTCATTATGAAAACGTTGCGCAAGTTCGCCGGCCGGCCCGAAGTAAAATAAAGATTTTTTTAGGTGGTTTGACGCACCTCACGCGAGATGTAGTGTCTATTTCAGTGTCTCTATCGGGATTTGTAAGAGACGTCATAGACATATGGTACAGAATTAGAGGTTTTAAGGAAATTTCAATGAGACAAAGAGTCTAAAAGGGATTATTTTGGCAGATTTATGACCGTGGGAAAGTGGATTGAACCAGATTTATGAACGAATGATCTAATAAATAAAAGGATAATTTGGAATGGGATCGGGAAATAAGAATGAACTCTTTACTTTTGAATTAAGGGGGGAGAATGAGAGAATAGAAAATTAAATTATTAAAGAAATTCAATTAAGAAATACTACACACACACACACACACACACACACACACACACACACACACACACACACACACACACACACACACAAACAAACTTTTCCATTTCACCGGTCCATATCTCGCCAAGCAGACTTTATTAGCGACAACATACAGTATACACAGGCATCAGTTGTATCATATTTGGCGATTTTATCGCCTGCGCTGGCGAAATGGAAAAGTACCATATATATAAGTCAAGTCTTCAAGTCTTACGAGGCACCAAAGCAATGTAGACGGGGATACTGCCATTGTATATATTGCATGATAATATATATTTACATAACACCAATAGTGTAATTCACAAAATAGCCCAACATATAGCAATCAAAGAATATCAACCATAAATTCAGTATTAGTAATTTTTAAAAAATTACATATTAGAAGAACACATTAAGAAACCAAAATAATATTCATGCAAATTAGATAATTTTTTTTAAACAGTTAAACAATCCAAAAATTTTGAAACTATAAACGCAAAAACAAACAAAACATTAATTAAGAGCCAGAACATTTATAAAAGAAAGCCATGTGAGAAAAATATCAAAAATTTAGAAGAAAGAAATAATTTATTACCTTGAACTTATAAATTTTTAAAATCTGATTTGCAAAAATACTTTTGTTTTTTTAATGATTTCTTAAAGTATGTAGTTTCTTTATATATTAATAGTATCGAATTTATGATGTATATTCTTATATTGCTGTACGTTGTGCTATTATATATATTTTTTTTTATAAAATAGATTATTTTTTAATTAGCAAAAAAAAAATTTTTTTTGCTTAACAATAATTAAAAAAACCCATTTTCATAATTCGTTTTTTAATTATTAATTAATTAGATTTTTCTTTTACTTTTTGTTCAAACTATTTTGTCTTTATGTTTTTTTCTCTTTTATAAGTTTATATTTTTTGCAATATTTGTTATATATATGTGGGTATTTTTAGGTATATGTATTTTTTGGCTCACATTTTTAATAGTTTTTGCATCCTTTTTAGTGATGGTATCCATACACAATAACTTTTTAGTATTATTTTTTTAAAAATAAAACTAAAAAGTTATTGTACATGGATACCATCATAAATTTTAATAATAATTAATTTTAAATTTAGCTACCAGATTGTGAAACACATTTTACTATAATTTCTTTTACGTATTTTTTACAGTCTTAAATCTAATAAATTTAATAGGTTCATACATTTTAAAAATTATTAAATTGTAAAATGATTATTTGGTATAGGTTTTCAATTTTTTAAATTGTGTTTTGTAATTACTTTTCTGTAAATCTTTATTTATGCATAGTCAATCAATCACCAATTAGTTTTAGAAGTTATTTGCACTTTGGTGCTGTACCATACTGAACTGAGATGTGAGCAACAAAGTTTTTATAAAGGTAAAATTTAACTTCCTAAGTTATAAAAATACTTTTTATTAGTGTATATTAAGAGACATCGATTACTTTTAATTTTATCAGCTTTAGTTGAAATGCATTTTTTTTTGTCTCAGTTTTCAGTATTTGAATTTCTGTTCCTTTTTTTGGGTTTTTGATTATTTTTGGTCTATATCTTTTATGATGATATAATTTCTGAAGATGTTGGATCTGTGAAATTAATTTTAACACACTTTTTCCAATCGGAAAAGGGGAAGCCTATTCAAGTAATATTATCTCCATTTTCATTTTACAAAAATTCGTTTCTCTGGATTTTTGCTATGCATTTTAAGGTAGATTTGTTTTTAAAGTGGTTGTAATTTTTAATAATGGTTTATATTTGTATTTAATTGATATCATTATGTACATATAATAATATTTCAGAAAATGTATGACTTTTTCATTAAATTTTTTACAAAAACTATTTTTTAACTTAAGATAATATTTTTAATTCAAATGTTTTGGTTAATTTGATAATTTATAGTTTTTTTCAATTAATTCTGACTTCTTTAGTCTTATTAAAAATAAGGTTTAATTACACACACACACACACACACACACACACACACACACACACACACACACACACACACACACACACACACACACACACACACACACTCGTTAGCTAGCGAATACGTGTACCGTCCATTTCTTCCATATCTTTTAGAATGTGATATCAAGATATGCACTTCAATAAAAAGATTTAAATTTACGAGAGATGAGACAGATCGATTACATCTTCCTTAATTATAGCATCGAAGAGATACTATTAAGAAATCGACTCTAAGACTGCGGCATAATATTACAGAGTTATATAAATAGAAGAAAAATTGTGATAATAGTTGAGTCGGTCTCCGGAGGTATTCTGGTAGTAATGGGATATGATTCAAACGATTCACGGCGGAACGTTCTTTGATACTTTTAACAATAAAAGTTTATATATTTGTTCAAATAACCCAATTCCGGGGCACTGGTCGACACCATGTAGGCAGTACATTACCTTGATTTAAGAGTACATAAAGTATTCTAAACGCTTACCTGAATAATATCTGGTTTATTGTTTAAACTATAAAATACAATTATTGTATTAATTTTTTTGCCAAAAAAGTATTAGGACTCAACATTTTTTTAATTCAACAGTGATTTGCAAAAGCATGTATTTAGATTTTCAAAATATGGTGTCAAATATTTATTTATGTGTGCGAGAAAGCTGCATAAATTTGTCTATGAAAAGTAACCACTGCAAAAATATTTAGAAAAATTCAACAATAGAAAATATTTAGTGAATTATTTGGAAATTTCGAGCATATTTCCTAACATAAAAATATAAAAAGCACTTACCTAGTAAATATGAGTAAAATATCCAAAACATAAAGTTTAACATAAATTTTAAAATGATAGAAACATAAATTTTAAAATGATAGAAACAAATTTTAAATTAATGCATAATATTCCTAAAGGGTGCAACGGAAAAAACGGAACAAAATAGATTAATGAAGGGAAAAACAATAAAAAATTGTATATAAATAACCTTTTATTATAAATATTTAATTAGTTATGAGATCTTGGAAAAAAATGTGAGTGATTCTGCTTCCATTGAATATATAATAAAAATAATTTTCCAAATCAAAACGAAACTAATGATTTGATTATTTTAATTCATGACCTTAAAGGTGTTATCTATGATTTTAACACAACCGTTGAAGAGTGCATACAAAATTTCTCTCTCTCTCTCTCAGGGAATGTTATCTAACGATTCGTCTTTCAGTGAGGAATTGATATAATGCAATTCATTCAGCTTAAAAATATCCATAGATATTGTGTGAAAAGTTTTGATACAATAATTTAATAAACCAGAAAAAGAGAGAGATTTTGGAACATTTTATGATTCTGTGTATTCTTATACAGCCTCTTTTAATCAATTTAAATACATTATACTTCAGCAAATTAAATAAGCATCTTCATATAACGAAAAATAATATAATTCATTTATGTAATTTTCCCCGAAATAATACGACGAGAATTTGAAAGCATTATAGAACTGTACGCAAATTAATTTGCAACGCATCGTGCATTAGCTAATTTTGGAATATAGGCTTCTAGATAACGTCTAGGTTCTAAAAATTACTATTTATTTCAGTAAATTTCCGGTCCCTAAAACGATAACTTTCAGAACGCTATTTAAGTAGGTTAAAAGATAATTGAAAAATTCAAAACAAAACTTACCTTAGCTACTTGAATCGAAACCAACCCCAAAATCCCCACTAAAACCACCACCGGCCCCATGTTGGCTTTGGACTCGGCAACAACAACAATTATTGATTTTCTTCGAAAGCGAAGCACCAGCGACGGCGCTTCTGTGCGATGAGCTAAGTAAGACTGAAACGGCGAGGAGAGATACACAACTAAAACAGGATTCGTATTATCTTCGTCATCGTTTTAATCGCACACTTCCTTTCTGAATACAACTCCTCGACCTTTGGATCTGGTTAGCCGCGGTGTCGAAATCTGAATCCACGTGGTTTCCAGTCCCCTTCGTCTTATGAATGCAAAAAGGCCTCAGCTGTTTGGGTCACACAATGGTTTTGCGTTTGCGTGCCCTCGACGCATGAGTGAATGGGAAGAGTGGTTAGGGCCTTTCTCTCTCGTCAAAAAGTAGATCGATATATTGTGGTAGAAGTGAGCCTGTAGTTAACGGCCACAAGCCATGCATGGAGAGAGGCAAAAAATATGTTGTATTGTTAGTACGGGTTTGGGGTTCGTTAGAAAATGTATTGTTTATTGGAAGGGTGGGTTCTTTTTTTTTTTTTTTTTTTTTTTTGTGATCCATCTGTTGTAATTGGAAATATAGGTTCATTTTGAAGGTGTTTCATGTGTGAGAGTTGAGATGGGATATGAACTTCGAAATTTGTTTTTTTTTTCTCCTAGAAAAGGAAAAAATAGTCAGATATCAAGGGAAATAAAATTATCCACATAATTATTTTGGGTGTTTTTTCCCTTTTATTTCAGAGTGTGATAATTTATAATTAAAAAAACCGGAGAAAAGTTTTAACCTTTTTTTAAAGCGCTAACAATATCGAAAGTTTTTGAAACGTAAAAAAAAACTTAAATTTCTAAATTTCCTTTTTTTTAATGGCTGTTGAAAATTTTATAGTTTTAAATTTTTTTCTTTAAATATAAATATATTAATCGCTTTTGGATATTGATAGGACGTTGTAAACAGCTGAATTTCTTAAGTTAGGAAATAATCTAAGACAATTACGGCTAATAAGGAATTAATATAATTAAAAAGGTATCACAATTTTATACAATGCATTTTATTTATTTTTGCATAAAAAATATCATTTTATTGTTCAAGTATAATTTCATAAATGAACTTCAATAACTTTTATCTTTTTCGTAAAAAGATATTAATTACATTTCATAAGCGGAACAAATTTGTTTAATTAGTTCTGAGGAATGTTAATGTCGAGAAAGTAAATGCTCACCCATCATTATAAAGAACAACTTCACATGACCTCCGTACGCTATCCTTTTGAACTTTTGTTTACACTAATTAGTCCTCTATTCCTTAAACTAATTACATAAGTGATTAAACTGATGAACAACCATTAAAGTATACTCTAGTTAGAAACTTGGCCATTTTAGTTCATTATGGACGAAGTTAGAGAAACGAGTTTTTTCCAAATCACGTGACGAAATAATGTTTATGCTAATTAAAGTAATAACTTAAGTGATTTCTCGAGATAATAATAACACTTAATAAAATTAACTTTAGAGTTAATATCGCTGACTGTTGTTTTGCAAAGTGATATCAGGCAATGAACTGAAGAGTTAAATTGTTATAATAATGTGATTTACCAACTTTAAGTCCAAGTCATTTATACATACACATATTTATTAACAGATATTAAAACTGAAGGCTCCAGTAGAAATATGATTTGAACTCAACAGAAATATAACTCGAATATTTTTAGACCCTAATAAATGCTAATAAGAGTAACATATATAATGAATGTTACGGAATTATTATTATTAAAAGAAGAATGAGAAGAAAAAAAATATTTTTGATGCACTTTATCATTCAAATTTCTCTTTACATTAAATAATAAGAAATAAAGTTAGAATTTTTCATTATGTTTTTCACTATGTTATAAATTGGGGCCATGGCTTCGGATTCGTGGCCGCGGTTTTCGTTCAGTCGTGGGTTCGATCCTTGGCCGTTAAATACCCACCGTGTGACCGGGGCTGAAAGTCCTCCCGTTGGCGTGGTGTGGAAGTTAGGAGAGGGAGGTGCCAGCTCAAGTGTCGTCCTCATCACTAGACCGTGGTTCAAAATTACGAGGTCCGTCTCCAATAGACCTCGTGTTTCTTCTAGTATGACGGTAATGTAAAACTAAACTAATCTATGCTATAAATTGTAATAAAATTAACATGAATTCATTTTAGACAGAATTTATTATTTGTTAGAGCTATAAGCGTTTATATATATATATATATATTCTTATTTTTCACATAAGACTATAAATGTTACAAAACCACTTCTGTAAAATAAAAGAATAACACTTTCTGAGATTACTTTTATTGAGATTCATTGCATTTAAATAAAAAAACTCAAAAAAAAAAAAAAAAAAATCTTTAAAGAAAAATGCTGATTAAAAATGAGGGTATATATATTTTTCATTTCCTTATAATTTTGTCAACAAACTTAAGCAAATTTGTGTTTTGGGAGAAAAAAAATAAACACGAAGAAAATGAATACCTATGTAACTGATTCAGTTTTATCACAAAATGTGTGTGTTATTTTTTAAAATTTTGGTAAAACAAAAACAAAACAAAACTTTTGTAAAAGCCATATTTTTTTAAAAAAATCAATTCATCCATTGATTCTATGGATCATAAACGCAATTATTATAATTCACGTAAGTGAATAATAATAAATAAAACGATCAAACTTTTCGCTAAATAATTTTTATTCCAAAAAATTCTTTACGATGTATATTTTTAACAACTCAAAGTTTAAATTTTTTTTATATTATTTTTAAAATGTGTTTAAAAAAACACCTACGTTTAACGCCATGAAAAAAGTTTTATTCTCTGCAAGTAATCAATCTTGCGACGAAACAGCTGATTTAGCAAACTGTAAGGAAAGAGAAACACCTGGTGAAACACGAAATGTTGATAATCGGTTTGATGTGTTGAATTAACAATGAAATTTATAATACATAGAATTTTTTTTATTTATTTTATTTCTGGAAATTTTGATGGATTGTATTTCTTACTTTTATTACTTTTAATATATATTTAGCACAGTTCAGCAATATAAAAAAAAGCACTTCGGTTTTTATTATCGTTTAATATATTGCATGTATCGGTACTTCAGAAATTAGTTCACTCTATATTAGAACATTCATACTGGTATTTCTGTTTACTTATATAACATAAACTAAAAAAGAAGATAAAGCAAAATCGCAAAAAACTAAAAGTGTCTGAAATTTCACGCAATCGTATTAATTCTGTTTTGTAACAGTATTACTAAATTAAAATTTGATTTGTGGATTCTTAAACATCAAATGTTTGAGTATTTGATTCGTACATGTAAATGGAATGCATTTAAGAATCCGTTCATAAATATGAATATAAATAAGCTTCAACAATTCGTATGCATTCTCATATTGAATTTTCTTAGAGATTAATTGAGATTTAACCTTTTTTTAATTGCTTGAACTTTAAGAATAGATAAATGATCTTGACATTAAAAATGATAATGATAACAGAAAATAAATTATGATGACATTGGAATGATAACTGGCACTCAAACTTTAAATTTAGAACCTTGAGGAAATAATGAGGACGATACACATAAAATAATAATTACAAAAGATTCACTGTCATAGGTTCCTAGTACCCTATTATCTCTAACAATACCAAGAAAGAGAGAGAGAGATCCTCGATCGCATTTGTATTAGGTGATTCAAAAAGGGATTAAGCAGTGATCAGTCTCATGAAATAGTAATGGTATATATTAAACACGTACCATGGTAAGCTTCCTATCGAAAATTGTAAACGACTTTCTTGGCACCTTTCCTTGATCAGTTGATTATTTTAGATCATTTTAAATTTTTATTCGCTTCATGTGTTTAATATTATTTTTCTTATTAACAATATGTTCGCAAAATTTTACTTTCGCATGGTTTATTTAATTATGTAAAATTATGACGCGTGTTGATAAAATGAAACAATTTTTAATGTTTTATATTTCGTTAATGTTTTATATTCTACTTCTTATTACTTATACTTACAAATTAATTTAAATGATTTGTTTTACAAATATTTAAAAACTTATCTCAAAACTTTTTTCATAAAATTAGTAAAGACTTTTTACTTTATAACGTCTAATTTTGATACACAATCTCTCTTAAGTAGAGGTTTGATACTTTGCAACAACATTTAATGAGTTAAGGAATTTCATTACTGTTCCCTTTCAATTTAAAATTTATGCAAGGAAATAAATGATATATTATGAAATCGTAGTTTAAAAATGATTAATTATTATTTACAAATTTTATGCAATAAAGTTTTTAAATATTTATTACTATAGAAAATTTATATCATAAACTTGTAATTAGAAATTATATATCCTACGTATAAAAGTAAATTTTATTAATTTCATTTGATTTGATTTTGTTCTAATTTATGTATCATTTCTATTAATTGCTCGTAGTTTTCTGACTACAAGAAAGAGTACGAAACAGAAATTAGTAAATTATTTTTCGAGATTTTTAATGGAAATTTCCTGAATGAGAAAGAGTCACAAATGCTAATTTTGCTCTTAAAATCATTTGCAACTGCTATTTATTCGTCTCCAGTTAACAATATCATAGCTACATGGTATCATTTAAGATATTTTATAATCAATTTTTCATTAATAATTATGGTTACTTCAGTTTCTCCATTTGTTTTCATAATAGCAAGCAATTTTGAATTTTTAATGTATTATTATTTGAAGATGTTTACATCGCGTTTTTACATCAATTTTCTGATTTTCAATAAAAAATTCTTAATTTAAAAATTTCGAACTTAAACTGCTAATATTTTCGCAAAATTATTCTTAAGAACTTCATAATTAAGATACATAATGTAAAAAAATATTTTTATCTGACATTTTTAGCTGAAAATGATTTTAAATTTCATACTTTTCCATTCTTCAAATGAAAATTTCTTAAATTAATGCAATCATTTCTTAAATTAATGTATTTTTTGTATTAAATTTAACTTCATCGTTATTTTTTCTTATATTTCTTAATGAAAAGTATTTGACCACTTGAAGGCTTTATGTTTCTTTAATTTTCAATTTTGTCTTATTAAGAACATCTTTCAAATAATTTATTAATTTTTGTTGATTAAAATTGTACGTAAGAATTGACGATATAATTGTTTTGGGAATAAAAGCATTTTCCCCCCCGATTGATCAAATAATATTTTAAAAAATATTTGTTTCCATAAGTGTATAACTTTTGTTATTCATAAACTTTTATCTTCAAATCTCTTTAAATTTTCATAGGAAATGTGAAAGCTTTCTTGTTATTGTAAAATCCAGAGGTAGATCGTAAAACAGAGAGAAAGAAAGGGAATAAAAAAAAGAAAGAAAGAAACCCTACGCATTTTAGCTGTCTTAAGTCTGTCACGAAACTGCCTTGGGCTGTTAACTGTGACCTTCACCTTATTTTTCCGTTCAGTGGCGTGTCAATGAAGAACGAATTTCTGATGCTTTGAATGTGAACTGTCTCTCGAACATAAGTTTTAAGTAGTTTGTAAGACATTTGTATATATTTTTTTCAATGGTTATTAAAATGGAAAAGAAAGGATTTTCTAGTAAAATAAAATTTATTTTCATTAAAAAGCACTAACAAGAATTAGGAAATTAAATAACAATAAAAATTACTTCAAGCGATTAATTTGTGAAAGCGGTTATACATTTCTTTTGCATTGATTGATCTGAGACACATTATCATTTTTATAATAATATTATGTTAACAGTTTTTAAAAAAATAATGAAATTTAACTGATTTTTATACTTTAAAGATATCTACCTAAATTATTAACATAACCTTCAAATACCCCAAAATTCTGTATTTAGTATGTGTGTGTAACAGTTATTTTGTAAATAAAATATTTAGATTTGGTATCACCTACTTTTGATGAGTTAATATTGTCTATCTAAGTGAAATAATAAAACGAATATCGAAATAATTTAGTATTAATTTGAAGTCCTTGAAGATATGACCTGGATTATATATATATATATATATATATATATATATATATATATATATATATTTATATAAATAAATCTTAATTCTCCAAAACTTTCATGTGTTTACCTAATGAATAGACAAAGTTTAGTTTGACATGGAACACTTCCATTATTTCATATTGAGTTCTTTGATAGAATTAAGATTCGAATCTGCTATCTGCCCACAATAACAGTTCACTGAACTGGAGAACTCCTTAAAGAATTTTTGCCTTATCTAAACAAAAGCAGCTTTCTGGCTCCATTTCCTAAGCTTAACTTTTAAATAAATGTTTAAATCTTAGCGAATTTTGGTAAAAAAAAGGACATATTCCGAAATTTTAAAGTAGCAGATATTTTTCCTTTGTAATTATTATTATCACTCGATGATTTGTATGAAAATTAAGTTCTTTTCGGAATGAATATGGAGTTTAAATGAACACTCGCGTATGCCACAACTATTCTCAAATTCTATTGGTATTATCATTAGCAGATCCTTTCAAAATGATTATTCACCCGATGAGATAATTAAAAAAAAGTTAATTAAATTTGATTCTAAAATTTTTATTTTTCACAGTGAGATGCGAGAGAGGGGTGTCATCTGTAATGAAAAAAGTGAAATTTGGAAATCTAAAGCAGTTGAGCAAGTGAATGCCGAAAGCAGCCGAAGTTGTAGAAACAGGTTCAAAGAACTCTTAAACTTTAGAACAAAAAATTGCTATCGAGTAGTCAGATGCTTTATAAATATTTCGCTAGTTTTTAACAAAACAACAATGCTATAAAGTTTGTTTTTCTGTTTATTTCGCATCAAAGGCAGGAACTGATTAATAACAACTATTTGACCTTCGGTGGACTTCTTTCAAGGTCACAAAGAGGTCACATACATTTCTTAACATGATTTGGAAACACCTTTTAATAATTGTTTTAAAATATTAAAGTAATACGAAAGTAGTTTAAATAGCACCTGTTTTTGAAGACACATGGCGTTGTTGAGGCAAGTTTATGTTACCATTGTGTGCTGCCATCTATTAAACTGAGTCAAAACAAACGTGAGATTGATTCATAGGTTAGTTTTGATTTGTGCTGCGAGGAGTTACTGTCCTCATTTTGCGTCGAATAATCCTGGTCGATGAGACTTGAATTCATCATTTTACATCGGATATCTGGCAACAACCGAAACAGTGGGTTACTTCGGATGAATTGGCTGCAAAGAAGTCAAAGATGGTCTCATCGGCTGGAAAAGTTATGGTGACGATTTTTTAAGATGCGAAGGGTGTCGGACCAATGGACTTCTCAGAAAGCGGAAAATAATCAATGGGCAATACCACGCGATGCGCTACCCCATTCCCCATTCCTACTTTTAGGACCGATCTTGTACAATGCATTTTTAATATTAATTTTATGTAAGCAATAGAGATAAAACTAACTCTTAAATATTATCATTTTATTGTTATGTCTTACGAATTAATGAAGGAAATTTGAGACTTCTTTCCAAACAAGATACTGTTTGATGAAAATCTGTTGCATATAATTCTTTTTCATCCATTCTTTAAAAATAAAGCAATTCAGAAATTATATTATTAAATATCAGAATGGAACATTTAGAACAGGAAAATAATTTTTGAATAGCATAAATATGTCTTGCTAATCCTTGATTGCTAGGACACGAGCCCAATTTTATAAATTTTAAAATTCGAATGCAAAAACATTAATGCAACAATGTATAACAACTGGAAAATTTCTAAATTAAAAAAAAAAAAAAAACTAAAAAATTTTCTGCTTTCATTTTCAGTTCTTTTATTGGATAAATGAAGAAAAAAAAGAGAATGATTATATAATAACTTAGGTATAACATACATAAAATGTTGAAATAAGTTACTTTGTGATTAAAATTAATAAAAGCGCAGTACAAAAAATGTTAAGCTTTATAAAATTAAATCATAACAATCAACGAAAAAATTGAAAATTCATAAGAAAAACAAGAAAGCAATGTAAAACATTTCTTAAGTTTCAGATTGTTATTCTAATTCTTACAGAAGAAATAATAATTTTAAAAATTCTCTTCAAGGAAGATTAAAAAGTGATAGAAATATTTTGACTTTAGGTGAGTGTCAAGTAGAATGAAGATCACCAAATAATTTTTTTCCTTTGCCTTAAAACTCATCAAAATTATATATTTGAATAAAAAAGGAATTATTTTGAATGCCACATCGTTAAAAACGTTATAAAAAAAGTATTTGAATATATTTTTGTTATTACCGTTAAGGTACTAAAATGAATTTCAGTGCAAAATTTGTAAAAAGTTAAAAAATTTTAATTAATGATACAGCATCATTAATTTTAATCATGAAAAAAATTATTTACAACGGAAACAACCAGTGGGAAGTATTTTTTACTTTAAAAGAAGTCAGCACCCAAAACCACATCTCATTTTTGAAGACGAACTGAAACGTTTTGAAAAGACCCGATTGGACAAAGAAAGCAGAGAAACATATGAACAATATTACTCTGGAAGATGGATCGTATAGTGGGAAAAGAAATAAATAAAAAAAACCTCATCATTTTTAATTCCTAAATATAGTCACACACCTTGTAATCATCTTCAATTTGATACGCCTGCTTCGATAGTCCTGTTCACATACATGTTATTTTCTAAGTAACGACCGAATGGAACAAGACAGTTATAACAAAAATATCTTCAAAGTAGTTTTGTGTCTGTTTTACGACTTGTAAAGACTCATTAGTTGTAAATTATTCTTCATTCTATTCAGAGGAGGTAGACTTTTATAGACATAGATAACTATCTTTACCTGAAGGGATTGTAGTGAGAAAAGATGCGAATGCTTAAGGGAATTTATTTTGAAGATCTGAGAACTGAAAAGTCAATGAAATTTAATTATAGAACTGTATCAACAGAAAACTTAATCATCAAAAAGGTTTGCAAGAGAGCGCACACACATACTAAAAATATGAATCACAACTGTAAGGTCGCTGGGCCCTTCAGAGGAAAGTGGTGCATGTACGATGTGTGGCGATAACAACGAGACTGGCCCTTCGAGAGAAAAAAAGTACTATGCACCAAACGCCAGCGACCGACAACTGTTTAGCGTGAAGCCTTCTCTTTCGAATGCAGTGACTGTCGTTTGTGTAAACAAATCCGTATCGCAGTAACCTTCTTTCGCATAATTATTTTTTTTCCACTGGAAAAATGAAAAGTGAGCAACGAATTGTTTTTAAATTTCACATGAAACTTCGAAGAACTGCTTCTGAAACTTATAATTTATTGAAAGAAAAGTATGACAATAGATGCTTACTTCGTGCACGTGTTTTTGAGTGGTTAAAGCGGTTTCAAGATGACCAATCAGGCATTGAAAATGATTCACGCCCGGCTTTCACGTCAAAAACGGATGACAATATCGAATAAATCGGAAATCTGGTTCGTTTTGACCATCGGTTAAGCATTCGTGCGATTGCTGACAGTGCAGGAATTGACAAAGAATCCTTACGGCAAATTTTACATTATAATTTTAACATATCGAAAGTGTGTGCCAAAAATTCTCACGTTTGAACGACACGAAACTTGCAAAAATGTTTGTACTGGCACTTTGAAAGCCATTAAAAATCACCCAAACTTATAAGAAAGGAAAATAACGTTGGGGAAATCGTGGCTTTTTTACTTATGATTCTGCAACGGAGCTCCAAGCTCCAACCTATGCATTGAAAGAGCTTATCTTCATTCTTTACTTCGAATCCAAAAGCTCGAATGAGCAAAGCAACATTCAAAACAATGATGACTCTTTTTGATATTTATGGATATGTGAACCTTCATCGGGTTATTGAAGGTGAAACTATTAATCAACATTACTACCTTCACGTTCTTACTGAACGTGAATGAATAAGAAGAAGAAGAAAAAAAAAAAAAAAAAAAAAAAAAACCCGGATTGTTGAAGGACAAGTCATTTCTCATTGTCTGTGAAGTGGTTTCTAGTCAAGTACAGCATCCCATCCACCTTATTAGCCGGATCTTGCGCCATGCGACTTCTATCTGATTCCTAAGGTGAAATCTGCATTAAATGGAACAATATTTGAATCCGTTGAAGCTGTGGAAGAAAAAGCAGCACTCTCCCTGAAGGAGTCGACAGAAGACTTCCAGCACTGTTTCGAACTGAAGGTGATAATAAGTAAATATATATGAATTCAAAATAAAATGTCTTACAGCGTCAGTTTTGTTATTTAATTGTTACACCTTGTATGCAATGTCCAAGCAGATAACTGAGGAGATCAGCGCGAAATGGGGTACACAAAGGAATAGCTTACAAGGGAGAGAAGAAGCGGAAGTGGTGGATCACTACGATATGGGTGATATTTTCCCATTGTAAAAGACGATAGAACTGTATAAACTTAAGCAATTCATGATCATTAAATATAATTCATTTATCAAAAGTTGTGCTACATGCTTGTGCTCAGTAAATAATTACACACTCACAAACGCACGCACGCATGCACTCATATAAATTGGGGGCGGGGCGGAAAGTAATGTCATTTTTTTTTCATTAAATTCAAACAGACAATTTTTAGCCAAGTTCTTATTTTTTTTTATCACTGATGCAATCACCCTCGTTATCAACAATCTTTTGCCATCTAGTGAGCAGATTTTCAATGCTGAATCGACAAAAATCAATTGGTTTTTAAGCCAAAATTTCTGGAGATGGCACAGTATACATCATCCTAATTTCCAAATTATTTTTCCACTTCGAAAATGACGTAGTGATCGGAATAAATGGAAATCCGATGGCGCAATATCGAGCGAGTATGTGATATATATATATATATATATATATATATATATATATATATATATATATATATATATATATATATATATATATATATATATAT
>BMAW01057861.1:195374-236738 GCA_019974015.1 Nephila pilipes | reverse complement strand
TGGGGCATTACGTATTGCTGGTTATTCTAGATAATTGTGCACTCTGATTTAACTGTCCTCATGAACAAAATATATTATTAATAAATGGCTACAACACAAAAATATAAAATGAAAAATTTGAAAAATTTAATTCAAAGAAATTAAAAATAAAACACAACAAAAAGCAAAACATCTTTAAAATCAACATACAAAAATCGAAAACTAAAACACTTCAGAGAGAAATTCAAGATTCCAGGTATACAAGCCACGTGTATTAACTATTACATACAGTATAACAAAAAAAATGCAAGTTAATTGATAATGTACGATAAACCTATTAAATTTAGAGAGATTTCTTCACTTTAAATACTATTTATGCTTCTTATTTCAAGCCTCAAAACTTTGAAAAGTAAAAAATCAACTTCAGTTAAACACCAACCATCTTCCCAAGTGTAGAAACATTTTTAAGTGTTGCTAAAATGCAAGCACTAAACATTTAAAAACAATAAAAAAATATTTACAGAAAATTGAGCAACATATTTTGAAAAGGAAATGATCCGGATAATATTTTAAATGTGAAGAGAAATGTCTTACTCGTGTTTTGTTTCTGGTTAAGAAAACTATCCTGATGTCACATATGTTTAATAAATATTAATTATCCCTTAATGTATCCAAATATCTTAACTATACTAGTTCACATAATTAACAAACTGTAGATAATTTGTTATAATGCGACCCTAAAAACCGTGAAATAAATACAATTTCTAATTAATTGAAATTATGCGCATGGACAAAAGAAAACACTGTCAAACATAGTTTTATTATAAGGATAGTAAGGCTTTACTATAATTTTTTAACAATTATTCTGAGTTAATATCTTGTGGGTCCTCCCTTTCGTATTGAGAGAATGAATCACTCTGTTTGGAATACTTTCGACAAGTTTCTTTACCCCAAATATTCAGGCTCAATATCATCCGATGTTTCATCGATGTTATTATCAAGCTCTTCAAATGAATAATACTGCCCCCATTTGCATATATTTTTCTAACAAGATAATGTTTAGGTCTGGGGAATTGTGGCCGTGGTAGTTTAGTGGTCATGGTGGCGAACTCGCGCCTGGCGCTCTTTGGATTGGAGCCATGATACTGCTTAAGATCCTGCATGTAGGGCTACTACAAGTTAAATCTCGAGACTTACAGTCCTCTTATAGTGTGGTGGATAAGTTTGGTAAGGGAGGTGTCCAGCTCAAGTGTCATCCTCGTCACTCGACCGAGAGTCAGAATTACGAGGTCCGTTGCTAACAGCCTTCGTGTTGCTGATAAGTGTGATGTTTATAAACATTCAACCAATAAAGTCTTGCGTTCGTACTAGGAATTTTCAAGTTTGATCACATTTCCTACAGCGATTTTTTTCAAATTTGCTTAGCTATACAACAATACATTCCATGTAAAAACTCTCTGTTCTCACTTAATTTCTCGCAAGTTCTTTTCTTCTAGGCTTTTTATCGAATGTCCTTTCGAGAGAATTTAGGAGTTCATATATGAATCAGGTTACAGCCACATATAAAATAAATGGCGTATCGATATGTTATCGATATCATAAGTTAAACAAAACAACAAAACTCTAAATGTCCTTATCATTATGAACATCTAAAAATGTTGGAAAAATTGTTTTGGTATATTTTTTCATTCATTTTGTTTTTGTTTTGTAAAAAAAGCAGCAATTTAGGTTTTTAGAATAGAATACATTACGTTTTGCATTCTCTCATTCAATAGTATTTTTTAACTCAGTTTTTCAAAAACATCGACTGTTGTTACAATTATGATAAGAAATGGCCATTTAGTTAACAAGCAGACTCTTCTTCGTGAAATTCAATTAACTATTTTTCGAAAAATAAAGTAGCTCTTTCTCTTAAGTCGAAGATTACAACTTGTCATTTTTGCTCTTCTCATTATATCATTCATTTTATGAAGCGCGTGAGCTTTAATGTTAGACTCAGCGTTATTCATTATATCTGCTGAATATTTAAACAAAGAAATCTTATTCAGTATTCCACGATAAACGACATTTTATTTAAAAGATGTTTGGATAACGCTCGCGATAATTGATGTGCTCCTTTCGGAAAACAAAATAATGAGCTCGCTTTTGCATATCGTGGCCTTAAATATTTTAGATAAGTGAACGCAAACTGACTGATAATTTAAGTGCTTCCATAATTGTAAAAGTTTGTTGGTTTTATAAACAAAAATAGATTAAATACGCGAGAAAAAAATAATTTCAAATAATGTTATAAAATATTCAACGATTCAATATTTTTTCTAGGAGTATAATTAATTTTAAAAATTATTTTGTATAGTGTTTTTAGGATTGTAAATTTTGGTTCATTTTTCTTGTTGCCATTAATTTCAAATTTTTCGCTTTAGTTGATTACTATTATTG
Organism: Nephila pilipes; assembly: GCA_019974015.1. Taxonomy (NCBI): domain Eukaryota; kingdom Metazoa; phylum Arthropoda; class Arachnida; order Araneae; family Nephilidae; genus Nephila; species Nephila pilipes. The sequence goes on along the minus strand of BMAW01057861.1, from coordinate 234,320 downwards.
TTTGCATAATTGCAATTTTTGTTTTGGTATGGTTTTACTTTAAAATGCAAAGATAGATCGATAACATTGAAAATTAAATTTGATATAGTAATATTGTTTCACTTAAAGGAATTTTACATTTTTATTTAAAGTTATTTTAAAAAAATGAAGCTGGAAACGATTATTGGTTCGGTTGTCTTATAGCATCTATTTATCAAATCTAAATAAAATTACCTGAATTATAAAATTTATTACTTGAATTTAAAAAATAATTACTAATGCAATTTTTCGAAAAATAATGAAATGTTTCATTGGTTTTCCAAAAACAGAGAATTACGCAATTCATATTGAGTAAATACTAGTCGTGTTTTCAACGTAAACAAAAATATCTAGTGTGTTACAGAATTGTAAGGATCAAAAATATTTTTAATTAATATTATTATAATAATACTTTTTTGCATTGTATTCAGTTTTATCAGTAAATTAACATTGATTTGTCTTATGTTTTTTGTGCGCATATCAGTAAAGTAGTGAAAAATATTTGTAAGCAAAGTTTGAAATTTATCAATGATATTAATGAAATATTTTACTTCAAACAAAACTGAATTCTATTTTTCTCTGTCTTATAAATGGCCTTTGTAATGCATCTTAGCTCAAAAGCTTAGGAAATTCTTGTTTCATAATTATACAATACCTTTATAAAAAGAACATATTCATCTGAAATTGGATATAGTGTGTAAGAGGACATAATATCCTAAAAATGACCAAAGCATTGAAACAATTTTTATTATCTTTTTGTAAGTATATGACTTTTCTGTGTGCAACATTTCATAGCTTTAGCTACATTATTTAGCGATTTATTAAATTTTTTTAAACAGTGTACGTCGTTTAATTCGACCTTCAAAATGTGAAACTTCTTCTCGTCTTTTTATTTAACATGATTGTCATGCACAAGGCATGAATAGCAAGATATTTTGTGTAATCATTATAAGGTTTTGAAATTTTTTCTGTTTTTTTTTTGAATGTTATGTTTGATAATTTTGGGTATGATTTTTTTAAAAAAAGTTATTTTTTTTTAAAAAAAATTCTACAAAATCAGATATAGCTGTTTTTTTTACTGTTTCTCTTACTATCTGATAGAAAAAAATTTCTAAAATAAAAAACTACAATTGTTGCATGAATATTAAAATTTGTAGAAGTAGTAGAAATTTTAAATTATTCAAATATTTTGAAAACAAAAATGAAATCGTTTCGTAAGTCCCCCCTTTTTTCTTTATAAAATGCAATTTTATTTGTATCCAAATATGGTTAGCAAAAACGTTTTCTTATAAAGATTTAATTTAAAAAGTTACAGTTGACTCTGTCTCCTTGTCTTACAGTTTACTCTGCTTAGGTTTTTTACTGCAGAAAGCCATTTAAAAATAAAATAAGAAGTTCATAAACAACTTTAAAAATAGAATGCTTAAATTATTCAAAGGTATTTTATGTAAGCACAAAATAACGTACAGAATAGTTATGCATCCATTTCCTTTAAATGCTACAGATCCGAGATATTTATGGCAGTTTCTTCATTCTAGTAATCTCAGTTAGCTATGCCGCAATTTGCGACCAGCGTAAGCAATAAATAAAAATGTTTCTGAGACTTAAAACTTCGAAGGGAAGGTATGATGTACATATAATATAAAATGCCCGTGATATAAAGGAAATAACAATAACATTAATAATGACAAAATAGAGCATTGCGAAGGTATTGTTTTTTGTGTGAATATAAAATCTTCCATTTTTCAATTTTAAAAAAAATTAGTAAATATTTTTTGGAAGCTTATGTCAATTGTAATTTAAATTAACCATATTAAAATTTAATAAAAAATTAACTTTTTTTTCATCCGATTGTTAGTTTTGATTTGAAAATACAGATATCATAGTATAAAAAAAAAAGAAAAAAAAATATGTTTCCATGATTTACAGCTGAAGTCATGCTATCTCTAACGCAAATAATCTTGCATACTTGCATTTATTTTTACGGAACATCATTAATATACCTAAGAAATTAACCTTCCATATTAGGAAATCGAGATATTTTCTACAACAAAACTCATATAGTGGCGCCATCTATTAGATATTAAAAAAAATAGAAATAATAAGTCAAATTTTAAAAAGATAATTTCCTGACTTTATCAGCATCATAGATAGGTCGAAAGTAAGGAATTTACATGAACTGGAGGAGTAAGGAATTTCTAGATGACTTTTAAGAACATAATTTTTTGTATTACTATTATAATAATGTTATGTAACAAAAAAATTATTTCACTTTATCTCTTACAGGTGCAATCCACAAAAGATAAATCCAAGATGTATCCAAGATCCCAATCCCCTCTTTCTCAGCATGAGTAATTTTACTCTCCGAACTGTATAAAATACTATTTTCATCTGTAATATAATTCAATAATAATATTTTGAATTATATTAAAGATGAAATTTGAGGCAAATAAAACTCTTAAGAGTATAAAAGATATCCCTCTTTTCTTTTACTCTTAATCAAAGTTTCATTCATCTTATTCCCACTGACAGTCAAAATATTTACTCATTAAGTACACAGTATTCCCGCTGTCAATTAATTTTGAGTGTAAATATAATTAATGAAAATATTTACTTATCAAGTTCACAGTATTCCTGCTGATAATTTAATCTGACTGTTAGTAATTAATCATAATATTTACTTATTAAGTCTACCTGGGTATTAAATAACATCTATTTATTCGACATTTAATATTCATATCGCAATATCGTGCATGAAATAATGTTTAAACTTAATTTGTATAGCTTAGTTTGAGCTTTTTTTACAATTAAATAAACTAGATTAATCAAAAATTAAACTAACACTTTCATGTAAGAAAACAATTTATTTGTAAATATATAATTATTAAATGAATTATTGTTTCTTAATTTAATTGATAATCGCTTTTAATTTTGATTATGTTCCTTGTAGCCTGTTTATGAAATGACATCAGATTGAATTTGAATTCTTGGTCCGATAAATCGAAATTCTATACTCCCTTAAATAAGTTTTATGGTCCATACTTTCGAATTAAAAAAATTTCAAAAAATAACAAAATAAGTTTAAATATTACAGAAAATAAGTTACAATTAGTGTAGTTACATATTAAAGGTGTTCGCACTAATTAGATTCTTTTTTACGTTATTTATTTTTCTCACTATTGTGTTTTAAAATTTATTTCCAATTTTTCTGAAACTATAACTTAACTCTTCTATTGTAATAAATCTAAAGCGTAAATTTAATACATTATAACTAGTATTACTTGAAAATGAAAAAAAAAAAGTGCTTTACTAAATGAATTTTAATGCATGAAAAAGGAAAAAGAATTAAAAGGCATCCTATTAATATTCATTTAACATAATAATCTTTAAATAAATGTAGGGGGATTAACAAAAATTCATATCCCCTTAGAATATTCAGTATTTATTCTCCACTTCAAAAAAATGCGCACAAATTGATTGAAAGAAAATATATGTTAAAGAAAAAAAAATATTCCCACTACATAGAACATGTGACTGCGCAATCCTTTAAAGTCAAGTATATTTTATGATTCATAATAATTATTCTTATCTAAAGTTGAATTCCTTTGGGCTCAGAATAATACAAAATTTTAGTTCTAAGATATTAATAATACCAAATGATATAAGAATTTTTAGTTCTAAATTAAGCTTAATAAAAGTTATGCTGAAAGGGAAGAAATTCTAAAAATTCTGAAGAAAAACACTGATTTGAATTTTAAAGAATATTTCACAACAAAATATTATGTAGAAATCGAGAAGCGTTTAATACTTACATATTATGATGATGAACTCTTTCGTAAGAGAACGATATGATATCATAGATAGACTTTCAAAAAATATTTTTATATGTAATAACTAGGTACAAAATATCATTATTAAAAACTACAACAAAATATATTACTTATGTATAATAACTAAATACATAATACAACAAATGCTTTGTTAATTTTTAAATTTTGGTATAAATATTTTGAAAAGCACAATTCAGGTTACATATTTATCTATAACATAAATATGTTATTAAACATTTATATGCGAATTAAACGGCAATTTATTTGAGGATCTATTATTTCTAACAATCTTTTGATGTTTTAGCAATCTAAACTTCCATTAAAATATTTTTCTTTACAGCACGAATAGCTTCTAGTAAAAAAGACTAATTAAATATTTCAATGCTAATAACAAAATATTTTTTTTTAGTATTTACTAATTTGTATCAGAATTATATTTTTATAAAGAAATATTAGATAATTTCACTATTTGCTTTAAGCTTGTATTGTATGTTTGTACTAATACACTGCCTTTTAACAATATTCTTCGAATTTTAATGTCCCAGAATAAAAGCAAGAATCTTGCAGTTGTTTATTCAGATTTGTACTAAATGCAAAAAATAAAGTTAATGTTAAAATAAAAAATAAAATTAATGTTAAAGTTATGCAAAAAATAAAGTTAATGTTAATGTTCGTTAGTGTTAAGTATTTTACTGAATTTTTTAAAACGTTTAAAAGGAATGTAATAAATTAAACCTCAGGAGATCTTACTCATAAAACCAAATGAGACCACGAGTAGAAAATCAAGATAGAAATACATGCCATAAGTATTGAGTACACGAGCATTTATTTATTATTTCGAACTTATTATCCAAAAAATATTTATAGAAATTAATAGGCTATCAAAAATAAAATACATAAAAATTGGAACAAAAGTATTTAGTAATAATGCAGATAACATTAATTAATGCATAGATTTTTTATGACTTTATTTCCAATGAATATTAAATTTGCTGTTATATATTTACATCATGTGATAAAGAATTCTTTTTAGGACAGTTACAGTTACGAGGAAGTCCAACTTAAATAAACCGCCTCAATATAAGATAGTACACCCACTTCTAATAATTGATGAACTACGTCCAAATAATGAAGAGAGGGAAATGTGTTAACTGAGGAATTGATCTGGTGAGTGGCAAACCTAAAATGCATTGCAAGAGCAATTGTATTCGCGTGTGCCATGGTGCTATAAAGAAACATCCAAGATAGTTAAAATTATCCTCAGTTATTTATACATTTATTATACAGGATACTGATGCTGTGATTCCTCTTTGATTTGAAAAGGACAACTGCAAAATTATTTTGGTTATTATATTAAAAGTACTTTAATAGAAGTATTCATTATGAAAAAGTATTCATCATTTCAACATATCAAGAATTTTTTCGATCCCTGAACAGATATGATGGAAACTGAAATTTTAAATTGCAAATGAGTCTTAATTAAGTTCCTTATTAATAATTTAAATATTTTAATAATGTATTTAAAATACTTAAAAAGAAGACGAAATATGTTACATATTTCTAAGGAAATGAATTAATTCTTATCATATGTGAATATTATGAAGATAATTTTTCATTCTTTTACGAACCCACACAATGTATTTTCTGTGTCCAGAGTTATCTTATTGTTGTCGTGGTTGAGATTATTCGATCATATCTGTTTTGAAATTATCTAAGGACATAAACTTCGTAAACGAAAGTAATTTCGAGGAAAATCTATACATCTACATAAACCCTAAGAATGATTTTAAAACATTGTCTCTGCTTTTCTAAAATAATGGTATCAAGCATTTTTACTGCAACAGTGACGAAGTATTAATTTAATACTAGGGATACTCCATTTTCTAGAAATGGGCTTAAGATTCCGTGAGATATGAATGGATTTTTACGAGCGAAATGTTTGGAACCGTCCTTATCATTCCTTTATGTCCAGCAGCGACCCAGTTATTTTTTTAATAGGAATGAGCAAAATATTTTGACGAAACGATTGGATTTCAAGAGCATCTAAATTCAAGGCGTCGTTTATGGCTGTCCATATACATATACATTCTGTACTGGGTCTCACATTCTTATATTTTGAACTCACTTTTACGACAGCTATAAATAAACTGTAGGATTACGAAGGTATGAGTAGAAAATACATAGTTTTGAAGCAGAAACAGAAAAACTGCCGAGTTGCTGAGCTATAAAAAGTTTTTATATGTGTTTATCGATGGAATCTATATGTGTTTAGTTATTCTTAAAAACCAACTATTACTTCTAGAAAACGGTGGAAGTGGTACATAGAATTTAATAATGTAAAAAAAAAACTAGACAATGAATAAAAAATATCAGTTGTACTCATATAACGTCGGAATTTTAAATTAAGTTCGATTTCAGGTATTTATAGCCGGGAACTCGGAATCAAACTGGTAAACAATTTCCAAGAAGTTTTAATTTCATCATCGCGATAGCTAAAAGTAAGGGAACAATCTCATAAAACACATATAACTGAAAAGGTGGAAAGTCACTTCATATGTTTTAAAAATAAAGTTATCCAAAGTAATTGTGTTGAAGTTTGTTTTAGAAAAATATTTTGCCGATTAGATGAAATATTAAGCTCACTATAGGATATTTGATAAGTTTTTGATTAGTCACTACGAATTGCATCTTAGGCTTAAGACTTCAATTTTTTAATCATCTCTGTGGATGAAAAAAGCTTTATGTCAGAACATAAAATTCAATAAAAATCAGAAAAATAATTTTTGTTATATTACATTATTTATTGTTAAAACTCGTGGAGGTTTTGAAGCTGATATCTATTGTGCGAAGGATTTCACAAAATCACACTGAAAAATTTTGAAATAAAAAAATAAATAAGAGTAATAAATTGCAAAAGTTTTGTGAAATTTGTAGCATTAATAATGCTTTTAAAGTTCATTCATTAAAAAAAAAAGATTTTTTTCCCAGATTCTTACAGCTTTATCAAAAAGTTACAAACAAAAATTAACTCTACACATCGCATTTTTTACCACGATTTAGAAGGCATCATATTCTTGACTAATATTCTGGCATTTGTGTTTTGAAAAAAAAGTTGATAGCTTTGGAAGTTTTAGGTACGTCGTCAAAATTATGGTGTCGATGTATTCTGAATAAATCAAGCATATGTGTTTCATAAAAACTGAAAGTTAATATTTCGTTGATTTCTCAATATTATTTGATTTGTTATGAGGAATGGAGTGAAAGAAACATGAATGTTTATTCATTAATAAAAATCAAAGATGAAACGGAAAAGGACTAAATATTATAAAAAAGTTTACACGAATTTATTCTTGTATATAGAAGATAATTTCTGTTGCTTCTAGACAAACTTATAATATTTCAAAAAATCACTTAATAATTCCATCTTTCAGTTTTACTTACTGAAAAGAAAGATAGAAAATCCAATTTTAAAGCTCCCCCCCTTCCCCTTCTTAACTATACACGTAAAGGCATTTTGTAAAATATTGATAGAACAAGCAGCGCGTTCGTATATTATTCACATAAAATGTTATTTAATCTGAAACATGAAAGTCTTTTTTTAAGCCATAACGAATAAGCACAGAAAGAGCCCAAAGAATCTTTACTACATTTTATGTGTGACTTTATTCTTTCGTGTTATGTGTTCGTATTATGTGTTACGTGACGGGACAGTATCCGTGTTCAATACAATTTGCGATGGGCCCTGGTCCTTGTAATCAAAATTTAAAACTAAATTTCTTTGCAATCAAATTTTAGAACCATGTTCTGGGTTCAGTGACCGACTCAACTAATGTCTTTTGCATTTTGGAGGGAGTCGAAGGGTTGGAACAGTTATTACAATCGGGTGATACTTGCCGCCTTATTGTATCCCGTAAATAGATTTTGGCGATTATTGTTTTTAATTGAAGAGTCAATATAAAGATGCTTAGCACAAGGTCACTTGCGTCTTCATGTATATTTTTCACTTCAGATATATTTGCGTCATTTCTTCATGTTTTCTTTACTCTCTCACTCGTTAAAATTTTTGCGAAACCAAATTTTTGGGATACACTTCTCTTCATATTCCATCTGTTCTTTCAGACAGCAAGTATCAATTGCTCATTTATTACTAATTATTTTCTTTTATACAGGGTAATTCATAAAAAATACACTTTTCAGGTGCTTTGATATATTAACATTCAAAGACACGTACCACCTCAGCGAACCTTAAGGTAGATGTACTCTTAAAGTTTGTGTCTCCCCCGACGAAAGTGATGTAGACATTAGAATGTGAGTCATATTACTAAGCGAAAGGGCGGCGTCTGCGGTGGAGAAGGCTTTTCGTGTTCTAGAATTTAGCAAAACGTAATCCGCAACTGTTGTACTAAGGCATTTCGATCTCGATTCGGAAAAGAAGTTCCAATTAGAAAATCTATCTCTCAGAGGCATGAAACATTTAAAAATACGGGCTGTTTGTGCAAAGGTAAAAGTCCTGGACAACCGACATTATTGCAAGAAGTCGCCGATAGAGTTTGCATAGGCATTCAACGAGAAAATCAGAGAAATCAGCGCGGAGAATGAGTCGTGAAGTGCAGATTTCTCAGCTCACTGTCTGGAGAATTTTAAGAAAGAAACTGAAAACGATTCCATACAATGTGCAGGCGTTGCAAACATGGACAAACAAAAGCGTTTTGAATTTTGTGCCGATATGCAACTTTGTTTTGAAAATGACGATTTTGCCGATCGCCCAGTTTTCACTGATGAAGCAACATTTTACATCAGTGGGAGGGTAAATATGCAAAATGTTCACTTTTGGGGACCAGATAATCTTAAATTCACAGAGCAACACGTGCGAGACTCCCCTGAGGTAAATGCGTTCTGTGCAATGTTCAGAAAAAAAGCGTTCGGCTCCTTCTTTTTTCCCGAACAAACTGTCACGGGAGCCATTTTTTTTGGATATGATATCCCTTTGGTTGATTCCACAGTTGCAGGAAAGCATTGAAAAATTCATTCTTCAATTGCATGGTGTATCACCACACTGGCCAGTCTACGTGGCTACACTAGTCAGCGAGATTACCTCAATGAATATCTACCTGACCGATGGATTGGACGAGCCGCGGATTGCAAAATCCCACTTACCCAATATCCACCCAGAAGTTCTGGCTTAACACCTTATGACTTCTTCCTATGGGGGACATTTTGGACAAGATATTCGTCCCTCCCCTTCTTGTTGATCTAACGGAGCTAAATCAGCATATCACAGCCACTATCGATGGACTTGACTCAGATTTATTTTTACACGCTTTGGGACAGAAAAGGAATTCCGGTTCAGTGTGCGGCTTGTGACAAAAGTTTCCCACATAGAACATCTGTGACTGTCTCTAACAAAACTTAAAATAATCCCATACAATTCTGTTGCAGATAACGTATAATATCTTACATTGTTCTTGATTTATAGAGCATAGAAATTGTGTGCTTCTTTATGAATCACCCTGCATAACAATTCTTCGAAAATTGTGATTATGTGGTCTTTATTTTATCTTATTAGAGCCTGAGTTTATCAAAAATGCTAAGTTAATGTTAGGATCAGTTTCGCAAGTTATACGAGAAGCTGAAAATACTCTTCCCTATCTTTTATCCGAATGATTTTATTTAAAGCTATATTAAAGTTTTATTTTTCTTAAAGTGTATTTTTTATGTAGTTGATGGTTATTTATTACTAAAATGACGATTCACTATGAATCTATTTTTTTTTAAAATCTTTTTATGAGTTTTAGAATACATGGGTTTCAACTCTATGTGTAATTAATATTTTAAACTTTGATTATCCATCATAATTATTTGTATTTTAAATCTGTATCATCTCATGTTTTGACATGGATAAGAAGTATTGCATTAAAAAAAAGCTTCAGTTTTAAATCATAACAGTTATTTAAAAGATTCCATACAAAACTGCAGCCTACATAACATAAAAAAGTCGTTAAAAGTTGTAAACGATCTGCTTTATATGCTGCTAAAACATGAATAAAATGAAGTTATTTTAACAGGTGCCGATTATTAAATTGTAATATATTTATTTCCACAAAACTACGTTAAAGAACTTTGTATGACTTATTAATATGTTCATAAAAAAAACATTTATCAAATTGTCGTACTGTTTAATTAGACTATATATTTTAAAATAATTTTCAATTGTGAGATGTATCGATGTTCTCTAACTGACAAAGCACACAAATATTGAATAAAAAAAATTAACAAAATATTAGATAAAAACTGAAGAATAAAATTATTTTTCTCGACCGTTGATTTTATTCTACTACATCCTATATTCGAGTAAGATATTAGAAGGCCTTTTGTTAATCAATGTAAAATTTTATCAATATTTTGAAAAATTAGAAAAATTTTCATCCAATCAATATTCTTGGTATGTTACATTGATCAAGATGCTTTAAAACTTAAAATGAATTGAACTAGCATTGTTTTAAGACAGTGTAATAAAAATTTTAGCATTCAAAACTACGCGTAATAAAGCTAATGTATTAAAAACAGCAGTACTATGTTAAAAGATGCAACATTGAATATAAAGTTAAAATTAAAGTAATTATATATAAAAAATCTTTTCAAAATAAGAAAAATTTGTTAAAATTACAAATTTTCATTTTCTCAAACTAACTAAAATTAAATTAAATTTATATTTATCATAATATTCTAACCTCTTTAAGAAAAAAATTATATGATTTTTTTATAAGAAAAAAAGAGAGAACGTTGGAAGAATAAATGTTCTTATATAAATTGGTAAACTGTGTTTGTTATGTTTACGTTCGAAGATTTAAATTTTATTATGTGAAATTTACTGACTGTTAGTATTATTTTTATGTCTTATGGTATTCCATGTGCTAAAGAAATTTAACGAAATCGCGAATATTGAAAATCCAACGGAAAATTACAATTGTTCCTTGAAATATTTATGTTAAGGCCCTCGTCTATCACCATTTTAATTATAACGTATCGATTAAATTTCTACTACTTCGTAATCGGTAGTATTTAGAATGATAGCAAAAAAAAGCAATATCGCGTAATCTTACTTTTAAAAATAGACTTTAAAGTACTGGTTGGCGCAAAACTAATAAATAAGAAATGTGCTAATGTTATTGGCTTGCAGATTAGGAAAGTTTTGCAGCTGTACGCGAAATGCAATCAAAAAAACATTTCATGATTATTGAATAAATATATCATACAATACTTAAAAAATAAATTCACATCAACCTCCTAAAGTCTAATTCAAATGCTTAAAAATAATTGAGCTAAGGTTAAACATAAATTTGATAATACAATGAATGGATGAAACAGTACTGTATTTAAAAGAGAAAAATTTTGAATTTAACTAACCCTATTGTCTTACCATTACTTCGTGATAAGGAAATAAAAAAATGAAATAAAGGGTATCGATTGTTCAAAGATGGATTGTAACATCATTTACGCTGAAATACTGCTCTAATTTTCAGAAAGTTAGTAGCTATGAAGAGAAAAAATTTTATAGTAAAACATCTTGATATGCATTCTCAGGCAAAAAGTGATTTTTTTATTGAAATATAAATTATTTGAAAGGACTAGAAAAATTGAGAACATTTATGACTTATACCCGTACTAGCTCAAAGAAAACAGTATTTAGGGGCTTAAAAAATTCAGATGCCGGTTGAGTTGCATGGCAAAAATTGTTAATAATGGTATCAAATTTTAATTTTTACTCATTGATGTTGATCTGATAATAAATATAATTATTTTGTTGGATAAATGAAAAATATTTTTATTTCTGTAATAAATTTGAACAAATTATGAAATGGTATGTTTTATTTTGTATTATTCATCGGTTTTAATAGTCCTTAAGAATTTTGAGCATCAATGTAATTTAATAAATACTATAAAAATAATAATGAAATTTTATTTTTGAAATTCTTCATAATCAAATTGTATTATTAATAAAACCAAAATAAAGGGAAATAAGACGTGACATTTTTTATTATTTCAATATATTTATATATTTTATATCAACACTTTGTAGATATAATTAATGTTGTTATTTTTAATTTTCAGGATTAAGAAAGTAACAAATCATGATAGCATGGTTTATAAATTTCAGAGAAGAAGGTAGATACACTCAGAATTCTTCAAAGATATTACTGTTCAGTATAAGGTAAAAAAAAACCCCTCTCATTTTTGCTGTTTAAAACTAGAAAAAAGAGATTTAGATACACAAAACATATCACGTGACAAGAGATTTGAATTTCTTACTGTATGTGACTTAAATTCGAATGAGAATTTTGTATTATAGATTCATAGATATCTAATGCTTTCAAATAGAAATTTGCTTAGGTCAGAGATCTCTTTATAAGAGATTGTCTTTCGAGGTATCCAAAAATAAATGACGCTAAGTTAGACATTTTTGGATGCTTTGCAATAAAAAAAATCATGATAAAGAAATTTCCTGCTTTATACATTGATAAATTGCGCCTTTATCTGTTAGGTTAAGCAAAAGGATAAAATATAAATGAGATTAAAATAAAAAAGCAATTGATAAATAGTATTCTATTTCAAATGAAGTTTTAGGATTTAAGAAAAATTTCACGTGCAAAATGTATCCTTCCAACATTATGATAATCCTAAAATATTCTGTTATATTTCTAAAAAGAAAGTTAAATAAAATAGCACTTGTAATATGTCAGTAATTATATAGATGATTTATTAAAATAAATAAGTCAAATAAATAACTACAAACATATTTGTAACATATTTTAAAACTGCATTTAGTTTTAAAAATATGTTGTTAAGATCTATGATGTCAGTTTCGTTAAGTGAAGTGATCAGTGATAAGTTAGAGTTTTTGCTTATTATTCAAGAGTAAAATTATAAGTAATTAACTCATGCTATCCTAAGATGGTTCTTTGAGTCCTATAAAAAGACAAAGCTAATTTATATGATTCTTGAAGAAATATTAATATCTTTACCTTCCTCTGTTTACAACATTATGACTTGAGTATGCCTTATTAATGATTAATGAATCATTAATGATTGTCAACTCACTAAACATCGAGTATTGAGAGCAATAGAGTTTAGTGTACATTTTCTCACTTCTGAAATAAGATCAGTCCATTAAATGTTCCATTTATTTACTGTTGTATATACAGGTACTGCATTTGCTTATATTTAATGTACAAAATTATGATGTAATATTAAAAATAATTTAGCCTAAGTTTTATATTATTTTTCAAGTAATAAGCTGTACGACATTACTAAAATGAAAATATGATGACAAAGGAAAGGTCATATATTGTGTGAGAATTTGCATCGATCAATTTGAAAACTAGGTTTATATTTTACTTGATGAACATCTTTTAGAACAGTAACGGAAATAATTTGATTTGTAGAGTATTGAATTCATATATCTTTTGTATTAGCTAAAATACCCGCGTGGGTGCCTGAGACTGAATAGATGTTTGTAAGAAAAATTCTCATGAATTTCTATTTGTTTCTGTGGCAAATTGTTATTGTTCTGGCAGATTGCCTAAAGTTAAACACGCTTATCCTCTATATTTAACAATGGTTATATTCAGCTGTTAGACAGATCAACGACTTAATGGAGATGTAGAAAATAATAAATAACACAAAGAAATATATTCACTGATTTCTAGAATATTGGTCATAATTCAATCAAAAATCAAGGCAGCAAGAATTAAAAAAAGAGTTCGAAAGTCTTACTTGTATTTGATTAACTAGTATCAAATAGTTCCAGAAATCAAATTGAAATGAATCATAAGATCACTGCTAGACGGCAATTATTTTAGTTGTTTTTATTATGCGGGTTGATTACACAATATTCAATAGGATTTTAAAATGATATAACAGCAAAATTTAATTACCTTCAGCTCTAATAGAGAAGGAGGAAGCAGATGTTATAACTTTATTTTCACTTATATTTTTTACTCTCACTTTCCGTGTGAGCCACTAGAAGGATACGAAACACTCTTTCAAAGTACTGTGGAAAGAATTGGTTCTGTAACTCTATCTGAAGCCTAGTGAAGTTATAGGTGAAACAGTAACGAAAACTTAAAAGTAAAAGAAAAGCTCAAAAGAAAAAGCAATTTTTGAAAATGAATATGCAGAATCATCCCGTGTCTCGTCAAAGAGACATTCAGAAGAAAACAAGGATCATACCTCCGCATCAGAGCATTCTGCACTAGAAAAGAATGAGTGTGATATGAAAGAGCTTCACTGGACAGAGTCGGAAAATGTTTCGTACTTGGCCATAAAATCAACCTGTTCTAGTCGTAAATCTGAGTATTTTGTAACAAATGTTAGGAAGATTTTCATCGGTGATTAGTCAAAATTCAGTTGATTCTATGAACTGCGATAAACACGCTCTAATATCTCTTGAAAAGTGGACTAATAAAGATGTCTGTAAGTAACCAAATAGGACGTATATAACTGTAATTGTTAGAAAACGAAACCAAAAATTTCACATCTTTATGAGTATTGGGCTTTTTTTCATATACCACGAAGCTCGCAATACTAAGTGAAATGGCGTTGTGTAAGAAAACTCAGTGTGCTTCCATATACCCGTCAGAGGTTCATTGCTCGTTGCTCTTGCATTGCATAAAATGGTGAAAATGTCTTGTTTAAGGTTTCTGTTTCCATTCCTTAAATTTTTGCCCATGAGTTCGAATACCTGATAACACCACACACACACAAACAAATAAACAGCACACCCACACACACGCACGCACACTCACGCCCATAGTACAGCGTGCTAATCAAATCAATAATCTCCTGTTCATAGAATCTCATCTTTCTATTGTATTAAGAATTTATATCTTATATATACTAAACCAGAAAATACAGTTTACTAATTATATTATAATATTTAAAGACTCCATTTGAAAAGTAAACAATAATTTTCACAAGAAGAGTTGTTTAAGCAGAACAAAATCACACTTAATAAGGAAATACAAATAAGAATGTACTTCGCTTAGTCTGGAGAACTAAATTACGTCTCTTAATTATCTGAAGATTCTGAATCTAGTGCAATTTTCAGTTAGGTTTTAGCTATAACTTAAGATAAATTGATAGCTAGGTTTAAGGTTTTAGCTTAGGATAAATAACTTTGGTTTAGCTAAGATCACATGTAGCTTAAGATAATAATCATCTATCGACAGGTAAAGAAATACTTAATTTCTGTTTTGTAAATGTTTTAGTTCTATCTAATATCAGGTTTACCAGAAATTTTTCAATACTACAACATGATTTTGAAAATTCAATTCATAACTGAAGAAAGTAGTATGCTTTATCGTGGGATTAAATCTTTATTTTTTGATGTAAGAAATATGAATCCATATAAACATGAGATGTGGCACGAGAGAGACAAAAATATTTTAGTTCGATATGATTCGAAATCAAAAGTTTTCGTACCTATATAAATACTCAAAATGGCAACCCCTAAGAAGTAATAACAGATGGCACACAACCATAAATACAGTTAATAGTGTAACAAAACATTAAATTAACGCAAATTATAATAAATGCTTACTCATATGTATTTGATAAGGAAAAAAAGAAAATATAAACTTGCGGTAATAATTTTTTCCCCTCTGTAGTACAATGCATAAACATTTATTGACGATGAAAAAAATAATTATCTGCATAATTAACTACATTATTGTTATGTAATTAAATGCAGATCTGTAATTCTTTAAACTGTTTACTATATTTTATTTCTTTTAATTGCTTAATTAAATTTATATGTTAGAATTAAGTTATTGTAATATATCAGGGGGAAAAATACTTTGTTATTAATAATGTAAACACTCAAAAGGATCCATTGCAGATGAGTAATGATGTTTACTGTTTGATAAAAAGAAACAATACACATGAAACTCCTCTTCCTTAAGATTAATGTTTTTCTGCTATTAAATATAATTTAGTAATTAAAAAGCTTTTAATTTTCCTTACATATATCGGAAGAATTACCTTCATAATAGGCAAAGCACGAATGCAATAGCTAATGATTAATATCTATTGCCTCCCCAAGATTTTATTTGGAAAGATTTAAAGCTTATTTGTGTTCCAAAAGTGCTAAAAGAGCTAATATTTAAAGCATGTCTGAAAAATATTATTGGTCTTCAATAACACGAGAAAAATGTATAAATAATACCTATGTACAAATAATAATGCTAAGCAACCAAAAAGTATTCAGTAACGGTGTTAGTGATATGTGGTTCCGATACAACATGAAACAAAACGTTTTTTATTTAAGGATATTCCTTTTTCGATACTTCGATTCTACACATGAAAGAACCAAAGAGGTCATTGAATGGTTAACCTTCCAAAGCGTAAATCGCAATTTCAAGAGAAAAAGTCACTTTCTGCCTCCTTATGGTTGCCCCCCATCCGTTCTAGTGGCATACTTAAACAAAAATTTCTTCAAGAATTTCGAACATTCATTCATAGCATTCACAACATTCACTCACAGCATTCACTTACTCGGACACATTAACAGATACATATAACACTTGCGAGTCACACATAAAACACCAATACTCCTGTACACGAATAGCTTCAATGATTTGGACACCACTGCCATCCTCCTCCAGGCGTGTAATTGTTAAATAGTACTGTTGGTTTAGATAAATGTAACGAATGCACCAAATGATAGTCTCTTCATTTGAGTCATTGTTCTAAATCTTAATTTCTCTAATCCCATTTATGATCGGAGCCTCTTCTCTCAACTATACGATCATTTTTTCTCTCTCGGCCTAGGTAATTAATCACAATGTGTAAATCTCTCAAAATTATAACCTGGATTCAGGGAAGAAGTTTTGTGCATCATTAGTTTCTGATAAAATTAATAAAACAACAAGAGTATATGTGTTGAAGATATATAGAGAATTTATTTCTGTATTTCATTTCTTCTCTAAATTTATGAGTTTTTGTATGAAATTTTTAAATGTTTGAACATGCATTTTATTACAATTCTTAAATAAATAGGCCCGACTTCAGATGTTTGCTAGTTTGATATAATTCAAAATAGAAATTGGGCTACAAAAATATGCTCAAAGAACTTCGTATTTATTAATGAGTCTTAACAGTTTCAATAACAATGTTTTTAAGAAATTCAAATTATTTTTTCAAAAAACAAATAATATTAGCATAGACGAAATAAGAATGAGGGTAAACAGAATTTTTTTTCCTCTAACGTTTAAAAATAAGAAAAAGTTTAACTTTATTTTCAGTTTTTATACATAACACTTTAAAAATAAGTTATAATTTCTTATGGTGAGTTGAGGTAGAGATAGTAATTCCCTGATAGTATGAAGATTTGTATTTAGAAGTATTTGCATTTATGATATATTAAATAATCATATATTAGCAAAATACATTTAATTAAATATATCAGAAATCAATTTCATATTAAATAGCAAATTTTCCGAATTCTTACTCATTTCTTATTCAGCAAAATATTGATAATTGAGTTATAAGTATTAATAATATCATACATTATTACCTGTTCAGTGATTTTTAATAAAAGATTCTAATGCAGCAGTATAATTTTTATAATAAAGAATTATGTTCCGAGTTTATTGCTTTTTGAGACTTTTGCTACTGATTATTTGTTAAGTATATATATATATTGATATTAAAAAAATTGACGAAGAAAGAGAACACTCAGAAAGCGGAATTATTGGTCGATTCCAAAAAACCGAAGAAAACACCCGACCAGAAAATTTAAACACAAACATAGACACAATAGTTATCGTTACATTACACAATTTCCTCACTTCCACACCAACATCACACTCCATCGAACCCAGTGTGGCGAAATGAAATCCTGAGTTCATAAAAATGTGGACATGAAAAAGGCTTCTGGCAAAGACTGTAACAAATAAAGTACTTAAAAATTTTCCACCTATAATTATTATATGTCTAGTTAATAAAATACTAAAAACGTTTTCCAAAATGTTGGAAAACTGCCATGATCTTTCCAGATTTAAAACCTGGCAAAAGTCTTAAATCTCCAGACAGCTATAGACCTATTTCTTTCCTTTCCTCTCTTGACAAACTCAGTGAGTTTTTCATGCCAAACCAATTCAAAGACCATATTTATCAAAATAATATTATAACCCTTAATCAATATGGCTTTACCAAAAACCTTTCTATAATTTACTCTTTTCTAAAAGCAATGTAATTAATCTCCTCGGGTCTCGAAAAACACAAATCCACAAAAATTGCAGTATTTCTAGACTTACAAAAAGCAAACTAGTATGGTTAAAGGAATTCATTTATAAACTCATTCACTACTCTTTCCCAGACACACTAGTACACGCCATCTACTCCTACATTACAAAAAGAGATTTCCAGGTTAAAGTTTACCACACTCTACCTATTTCAATAAATATTCATGCGGGAGAAGCCCAAGGATCTTTGATTAGGCCATATTTATTTAATTTATACCTGAACGACATCTCCATCTACACACTTACTACACTAAACATATAAGTAGATGACATGGATGTGCTGGCGTCATTCACAAACCATAATTCAATGTCTACAACAAATACCT
This sequence comes from Nephila pilipes, assembly GCA_019974015.1. Lineage (NCBI taxonomy): Eukaryota > Metazoa > Arthropoda > Arachnida > Araneae > Nephilidae > Nephila > Nephila pilipes. The sequence continues at coordinate 215,843 of BMAW01057861.1, read as the reverse complement.
TAATTTGCTAAAAATTACTTTTATAAATGGAAAATAAAAACTAATGTGGAAAAATCCGCGAGGGAAAATAAATTAGATTCTCCTCACTTATCAAACTTAAATCCTTTGGTCTTAGTCACCTAAATATTTATGAGTCACACATGACAAAACACAAACTTGGAAACTGAACATAATACGAACGTAAGAAAAGTTTCGGATAATGATAAGTAAAACCCATCCCTTAATTTGCTGTGACTCCCAAATGACTTTTGAAAACAAATTTCTTCTATACACCTCAATTTTGTGTCCAATGCTTGCATATGTATGTCCCGTGTCGGCGTACACATGTAAGCTAATATTAATTTACTTGAAATTTCTCAAAATTCAATTTTAATATTGATAACAAAAGCTAGAAGGTATATTAGAAACGATGAAATTAAAAAAAAAGACTAAAATTTCTCACCTTTGAAGGTTACACTAAAAACTCCCCATTAACTTTTTTAATCACCTACCCTTTACTAAAAATGAAACCGTGCCTAACCTAGAAGAATACATCTCCCTACCAAACTAAAAATGGATCAGCAATATCCTTCTGGACTCGCATCAGCTCCCTTAACAACTTCCTTTATAAATTCTGCTATTTATTTGCTTTTTACATTTTTTTTTATTTTTCTCTTAGTTTTAATTGAAAAACAGTCAAATTCCTCTCAAAATTGCCCGTACAGCCAACTCAGCTATCGCACCATTCATTCTCCTCCCAATTCAATAGTTCCCAACGAGGACAGAGTATAGCATAACTCCGCTCTGCTATTCAACGGCCAATAGCTAAGCAACATTTCTGCACTACCATCTTGAGACTAAATCAAGAAAATATTTTTCCCTCCATGTCCAGTTCCAGCCTCCACAATTACCACAGCCAATAGCAGACAAGTATTTTAATAATCAACCGATAGCAAACAATCTTTTCGTTTTCCTATTACAGAAAGTTTGAATATCCATTTTCTGCCAAGCTCATTAAAAAAAGCTCTTGTACGAGCTTGAAAGCTGCTGGTGCTGCCTGGATACTCGACGAAAGTGCTACTTGCGTGCATGAAAGCAGACTATGAAAAATTCTAGAACTATTGGCAAAGAGGTATTTCAAGAAAATCATTAGTTTTTTTGTACCCCCGTGCACTCTTTCAATATTTATTTATAATGTTAATAAGTAAACCCTTCAAAAATGAGACTTTATGTTCTCTTCTTGTCTTTTTTGCCACCCACCCACCTACACAAACATACATACACACCTTAAGAGTGAAGTAATACACACAGTATTATTTCGATAATTTCTGGAAAATCACTAATTATAAAGAAATGAAACTACAAAGGTAATGTGTTATTGTATAAAATTTAATATGGTAAACGTAAGTAAAGTGTAAAACAAGCAAAATAATTAAGATTGTTAAATGTTCTTTTTTACATTGTAAGCCTGTATTATTCCATTGAAGTAGAAAGCATGAAATAAAGTCTTTCTTTAAAACGTCAGATTACTGTCAGGGACTGAAAGGTGAAGAGCCGGATTATAGAACGAGTTCTATATACATACATAAATTATATATAATGAATAGTCACACTACGTTCACTGAAACCTTTATCCAAGAAGTATATAGTCCGGTCATTATCGAGATTTAAACTATTTTTAAAGCTAAGGATTTAAATAGCTGTTGGTCTCAAAGAAACATTGTTCCTCCCTTTGAATTGATCATAAGAGTTCAATTCAAGCATAGACCATTTGAATATTTATGCAAAGTACGGAAGATAAGGCCTTACTAGGAGAATGGGAAGTAAGAAAAGAACTTCCGAAAGAAGAATGATACCGATTTCGTTTTGTTTATTTTCAAAAAGAAAAACATGGATGAAAGAAGTTGATGACGTACCTTAAGAGTGAATTCTTTTTCGGTTAAGGTTTCACTATCAATTCTCTCAAGATTTATGCTTTAAAAATTGTAATCTGATGCACCGGAATCCGTTCTTCGCAACATTTATAGTCCTCTCCCCTTACCTCAGGGAACTGGAACTATAGCTTTTTTATTCGCCCACTTTGCTTCCAAAGTTTTATTTTTTGAAGACAATTCTTAAAAATATTTAAATATAAAATGTGTAATTCCTTAACGAAAATTCTAAATGTAATGAACTGATAACCGTTAGTTTCTTTATACGTTAGTGTTATCATTAGTTCTTACACGAACTAATAATAATTTGTTTTAATACACGACTCAAATTCTTAAAATAGTTGTTAAATTAATAATTTGATATTTTATTTTCTGAATGAAACTAATTTGTTTTTGTTTCATACTGATAAGTTTCAGTAGCTTTGATTAAAGAAAGTTTATTGAATGGCAATTATTGTGCTCAATGTCTTTATACAATTAGAGTTAAGTCAATTAAGCGCCTTTTTTCCCTTTAAAAGGGTGATACAATTTCCTCATCTTTTTCTAATACTTTTATAAGCAGCTTTTATGGCTAGGTGCTTCTCTGTTAATAAGAATTTATTTAAATATAGCGAAACATTGAAAATGAATGGTATCTTTTTACTAAGGAAAACTACGCTCAATTTTTTAAACGTTTTATTAAATTTGATACCCTCTAGACTAGATTCAATGAATATAAATACATTTTTTTTGTACACTTAAAGATATCAGGACAAATTTGATTTGATTTCATTGTTTATTAACATCGCTTTCAGAAGCAATATGACAGCTATTGGCAAAAAACCTCATAATTTTGAACCTTGGTCAAGTGACGAGGATGACAACTGAACTGACACCTCACTCTCCAAACTTCCAATCACCACTCACGTGGAGACTTGGAATCTCGGCAGATAAAACGTACATCGACCCGCTACATGGAGAGTCCTTTGTGGGATCAGGATTCAAACTCGAGACTAAAAGGAAACACCACCACCCCCGAGTTCGCGACTATGACCACTAGGCTACCACGGCCACAACATTTTTGAGTAATTCAGCAATTGTTGTGAATGTAATTGACGGTTTTTGTCCACTCATATCGAAGTTGGAAAGACAAATCTTTCGAGAGTTTCATCGATAAATTGAGTTAGAAAATCTATATCTTGCAATTTTTCAGACAATATACTTATGAAATGTGTTTATGATTGTAAATTACTTTACTTTCCTGGTGTATTTTTCACATCCCTCTAGGGTTTGGGCACTTTTAATTAGCAAAGAGTCCCAACAACTCTCTTTAACTCGCGGTTTCTACGAGGCTTGAATTATTCACTGGCACAGAGCTTACTGGATTTTGGATTTAGATCGGTGGCAATTGTCGAGTTATCTCATTACTTCGTATACTTTTTCCGATATGAAACAAAAACCACTCATTGGCTCACCACAAAAAGGGTCATTGTACACATAACTCTCAGGAATGTCGCTGATTCATTCTGAAGGAATGTATCTTTCTTTTTATTTGTAGTTACCCTTCAATCCTCCCCTCTATTAGTTTAAAAAAAGTTTCTCGCCAAGATTGGCACAATCACGCGATTTCATATCACATACGATCCATACTTCTTCGCAAAAATACTTCACTCCCGCGACACCCACGCTTAGAAACTTTACTTCTAGAATCATAGCAATTTAACTTACACAATTAGCACACTTTGTAGCGCGAATTAAAACACAATATATTTCGGAATCATGCATCTCATCCCTCAGGTATGTCAATTTTAGTGTCATATAACCGTTAACTTTTGATCTATCTGTTTTAGTTAACTTAATTAGCACACCAAATGATTGTCATCTCTTGGGTAATATTGTCATTCATACTACTTAATTTTCATCTTGGATTTGAGCTCCTTCTCTCTCCACTATACAAGCATTTAACTTTGTTAATATAACTAGATGCAAACAATTTCAGAATTTCCACTTTAAAAGGTAATCAATTAAAATCAGAGAAAAAAGAAGTCTCGTTTCAATAGATATGAGTCCTGAAGTGCAAAAAATTGTATTAGTAGGATTTGTTGATACTTCCACTTGGGCTTATGTGACTGCAATCTACTTTCAATCGAACGAATCCTGTTCCACTTTGAGCCTTCTTACTAATAGATCCAGAGAGCCCCATTAAACACTACTTCCATAACTCGTTTAGAGCTATACACTCGTCTTCTGTTTGGAAATATAGCTCAGAAATTTATCACATCCCTAAAAGTAAAGAACAATAAGCTGATATTACTTTCAAATTTGACAATAGCATTAGTTTGAATAAATTCATTTCCCCACTAGCTAGAGGTGTTTGTTGGAAATAGAGTCTCTAAAATTCAAACCATGTTGAAGAAATGTCAATAGAGACACATATTAATACTGCTTAACAATACTGCTTAGCTTTATTTAACAAGGCTTTGGATCTAATTGAATAATAATCCTCGGACTTATTGTTTTCCGGACCATCAATTATGAAAATTCGCCAATCAGATAAGAAGACTGATTCATTTTGATCGTGAACTTTATGAGGGTGAACAAAAAAAGATTATCTGAGGTCACTCTAAACATGACCTCTAATGTTAATTCCATTAATAATTTTTCTCAACTCAAGTTAGTTAAACTAATTCGTATTTCGAGTTTCATTTACTGGTTTATTTCAAATTGTCGGCAAAAGGAAAGAACATTAACACATGGATCAATAAGTCCCGAGACTGTGCGGTAGTTATTTTGCGATTTCCTCCTTCAAACGCACCAGCAAGTCAATATAATAATCACTGTTGATCGATTTACCTTTTTCGAGGTAGTCAATGAAAATCACGCCATGCGTATCCCAAAAAACTGACGCCATGACTTTGCCAGCTGACTGCTGCGTTTTCGGACGCTTCGGACGGCTTTCGCCAGCTGTGCGCCACTCAGATGACTGCCGCTTCGACTCTGGAGTGTAGTGATGTATCCATGTTTCGTCCATGGTCACGTAACGACGCAAGAAATCTTTTTTGTTGCGAGTAAATAGCGATAAACAGCTTTCTGAATCATCGACTCGTTGCTGTTTTTGTTCCATCGAAAGCAATCGCGGCACCCACTTGGAAAAAACCTTTTTCACTTCACTTCAAAAAACCTTTTTCAGTAAATACACTTCCATATGATATCTGTGTCATCTCAGCAATCTCACGGAGCTTCACTTTACGATCTTTCATTATAATTTTTGTCACTTCACTCACATTTTCCGGTGTAACGGCTTCCACAGGTCTACCCGAGCGTTCCGCGTCATTTGTGTCGGTACGACCACGTTTAAACTCGGCAAACCACCGACAAATCGTTGCTTTTGATGGACAAGAGTCCGGGTAACATTTTTCAATCCATAGTTTCGCTTGCACGGTGTTTTTACCCATTAAAAAACAATGTTTTATCAGAACACGGAACTCGGTTTTTTCCATTTTTTAAACAAACTACAAAACGACTTTACTCCAACCTCGATAACTCAGCTGTTTCTGGTCCGATCGACTTAAAATTTTGGCACGTTTCAAGCAAAGGTTAGTACTCTAGAAAGACCTGGTTACTGGTTTACTACGAGCGCCATCTCTGGGTTAGTCTCGGGAGTTATTGATTGATGTGTTATTAATACTGCTTAACAATACTGCTTAGCTTTATTTAACAAGGCTTTGGATCTAATTGAATAATAATCCTCAGACTTATTGTTTTCCGGACCATCAATTATGAAAATTCGCCAATCAGATAAGAAGACTGATTCATTTTGATCGTGAACTTTATGAGGGTGAACTAAAAGATTATCTGAGGTCACTCTAAACATGACCTCTAATGTTAATTCCATTAATAATTTTTCTCAACTCAAGTTAGTTAAACTAATTTGTATTTCGAGTTTCATTTACTGGCTTATTTCAAATTGTCGGCAAAAGGAAAGAACATTAGGGCCTATAAGGCGAGCAGAATTTTAACAAGTCATATTGTATCTCGTAAGTTCCGTTGTTCCGTTCATATAATAGTACTCAATAAGGAACTAAAGGCCTTAGAGAGTTTAAAAAACAGAATAATAATTATGTAAATAATTTAAATCCGTTTCTTGATAACAGCAAACTAATTACAGTGGATGGCATTGTAAACAATTTAAAATTTGTCTTATGATAAGAAGCATCCAATTTTAATCCCTATAGAGATCATAAATTGCTTTAATGTTCCAAAATTTTAAAGTAAGGAATTAGCATATTGGGGGGGGGATAGCCATACTTTATTTCATTGTATTAGATATAAGTTTTGGCCATTAAATGGCTGAAATAATGTCTGGAAAATAGTTCATAATTGCACAGGATGTCTTAAAACTAAATTTATTTTCGAGAAACAATTTATGGGCTTGTTGCCTAAAGAAAGAGTCAGTTTTAGTTTCCCATTTAGGTGGAGCAGCATTGATTTATGTGGTCCTTTATACATTAAGTACAAGAAGATTTAACACCCATTGTAACAAACTTAACATTAAACGCGTTAATTGTTGGGTTGAACAGTGTTTTCGCTATATTTCGAGGTGTTAGTTCTATAATACTTTCAGATAGCGTTATTTATTTTCTTTTCGCCGATTCTGAAATGAGAAAATTATGTAATCTTATTAAAAGTTCTAATCACTTGGCTTCATATTTAGTTTCTGTGAATTCATAGTTTTTTTACACAGATTTCCTAATTTTGGTAAAATTTAGGTGGAAAGGATAAAGTTAAATACCATTTTAAGAGAACAAAGGGATATTTAGATTTAACGTTTGAAGAATTTTTAATAGTTATCAATCAAATTGAACATTTCTAAACAGTATATCTCTTTTTTTCTTCTTTCTTCCAATCCTATGAGCAAAATTTTTACACCTGGTCATTTTTTGATATGTTGATCTCTCAATAATGTTTCAGAAATACGCATTTCAGGCATTCCAGATAATAGGTTTTTATTTGGCAACAAGTTTTTAAAATTGAGCGAATAATTTGAAAAACTAATCTAAAGATAATTTAAACAATTTGCAACAGCGAAGTGAAACGCTAAAAGTAGTGTTCACTAATTTTAGTTAAGCTAACAAAATGTTTCTGGATTATTGGTCATATGCAAGAGGTAATTCCTGGAAATGATGAAAAAATAAGAGTTGTGATTAGAAATCCGCAACACACACCACATTAATTTCTGAAATGTGGTATCTCAAATATATGTGCTTTAACTATAAAGGGTACTGTTCTGTAAAACTTATGTTTCTATTTATACCAGGAATGTCAGCTTGTTTTGCATTATAGCATTAATATTGAAAATTGCATTTGCATTGTAGAATAGTCAAAGTTTCAGCAGTTTTTAATGTAAATACAATATAAATTAAAACTTTACAATACGATATTGTTAACTTGTTTCATTAAGCAATGTTTAGTATTTTATTTGTATTTGCTGTCTCATTTATAGTTTTGCCTCTTAGAGCATATGAAATGTTTTAAGGCCGTGAGAAGCCTAGGTTGTAAATTACTTTTATTCCCTTGACTTATTTTTCACGCCGTTGTTTCACTTGCGCCTTCTACGGATTTCGTATTCATTGCCAGCATGGCGTTTTCACTTCAATTAAGGGCGTAATCATTTTCAGTTTCAAGCTGTAGTAAAACTTCGATAATTCAAAGTTTTACTGTTCGTTAAGAAGCAAAATCCGCCGTGTAACATCTAGGTATAAGAATAAACGGATGTTTTCAGATATATCAATGAATTTTATTTAAGTATTTTTAATAGGCAGTTTTTGCTTCATTTACAGTTTCTTTGTACAGTCTACATTTGCCCCAAACAATTTTCCTTCACGGTGTTCATATTGTATTGGTGATAAATATCTAATGTATTTGCCCCATAATTGAATTTCAATTTAATGTAGTTAACAATAAGTAACCCATTTGATTTAAAAAGAAATTTTGTGTGTGTAAGTGTGTGTGTGCGCTCGTTTATAGTTTTAGCACTGGCCATTAATCCTTCAAAATTCACGGATAATTATTCTCTTGATTTTGAGTACTTTGAATCAGTGATACTTAAAAAACGTGACACATATTCTCTATCACACAAATATGTATACATAAAAAAGAAACGGAACCACAATTACGAAACTAGGTATGTATGTTGTGTAGGTGGTGATTTGTAAATGATTAAATTTTCGATGCCAAAGACATTCAGAAAAGCATGCAACGCGCATATGAGATGTGCAGAAGGCACCGTTTAAAATCACAAGTGTTCGTGTTGTAGTGTAATTCCAAAAGAGATGCCTGTTTATATGGCACGATATTTTGGCTAAAGATGCCTCAGAGGCAAATTCAGCGGCAGTACGGACATGGAGCAGACAGGGTCGTATAGTAGGCCTTGGTGAAGAAGATCGAGCCGACCTATGAACTCAAATTAACGTGATTATCAATCAATCACTACAGCGGCCACGTCTCGCGAACAATGTCATTTGTGTTAATCCGATTTCATTTACTATCCTCTAGGTATTCTGTCATATAATGGGAAACCATTCAGAGACAACTGGCAAACATTGGACTCAGAAGTCAACATCCATTAAGACTGACTTCGTCTAATGTTATAGAACCTGATCAAAACTTGAAACGTATTTCGAGACAAAAAATTGTTCCAATTTTCATATAAGTTTCTGACATTGCAACTCATACATCCGTTTACGACGCAGTATTGTTAAAATTTAGGAACATTTCAAAAATACATAATTTTTTTCCATGAGTGCGTAAAGTTTAAAAGTCATTTAGTATTACAGTACAGGAGACGAGACATGGAACATATTTTACATAAAATAAAATAGGATTGATTCGGATATAAATGAGTAGTTTTATAAAACATGTTGTTCTCTAAAGGATAGCGAAGTTAGAATTTTAAAATAATATTCGAACGCTTTGTTAAATCTAAAAATTGTTCCAATTTCAGGTCTTATTCTATAACATTGCGCTCAGACAGCCTTAAGACACCTACCACTGACCTCATAACATAATCAGTATTGAATGAATTTTTACCGATATTGGTCAAAACGAGTGCGTTCTATTGCAGACGTGTAATCTTCAGTCCCTTTTCAATCTCAAAACTGGTACACGAAAGGGGGAGCAACCGTGCCAGTGGCCCGACCCGGTATTTGTTGTAGACAGGAATTCGGACATTATACAACTGTATGAGGGACATTGTAGGGAATGATTGGTTGGGACACTCTAGCACATCTAATCGTCCTTAAAGCCACACATTGATAACTCATAGTTTTGTGGACAATATTTAAATACCGGTTGTATGGTCAATGTAACCAAATAATCCAGCTGCTGTTCATCAGAGCAATAACAATCGATCATATAATGCTCGGCACTCGCAATAATTTTTTCAAGGATATGAAGTACTACTAAGGCCTATCTGTTCATCAGATCTATCGCCAATACAGTATATTTGGGAGGTGCTTGGAAGGCCACTGCTGCATTCACTACTCAATTACAAAATTCACGGCACACTTTATCACACAGGATAATAAATTTCCGAATTGATTCAATGGTGCGTCGTGCTACGGCTTGTACAGCTTCCAGATATGGCTTTATTGCTTATTGATGAGTAACCTTTTTCATTCCGTAAATTCTCATAATAACGACCTTTGTTTTGAATTTGTGATCTTTTCCTTTTCTTCTGATATTATACATACATGTAGATTTTCATGTCATTGACTTGATTGCGTGTGTGCATATATGTTTTTGTGACAATGTGTACGTATCAAGTAAAGACGATGAATATTTCATTTTGTTAATGTGTTTGAAACTAATTCAAGTTTAAAAATATTAGATTGATATTTATCATTACTCAATAGTTAAGCTTGAGCAAAAAATATTTTCAGTGTGACTATGCCATTGCTTCATCTTGTGTTGAGGACCCAATAACTATTCAAAATGCCAAGGAAGAGCATAACAAATATGAAAATTGTGAATTATGTTTCCAAAATATTCGTGAATTCTATGAATATTGAATTTATTTATTCATGGATCATGTGATCAGTGGATGACAGGTTGGTAATCGTTGCTCTGTCGCATTTCTAATTTGAGCCATGGTTGAATTCTTTTTCTATTTCCTTCGCAACAGTTTTATGCAACTTAAATTAGTTTTCCTTTTTCATTTTCCCGTTTGCATTACATATAAAGATTAAAAGTAAGTTGTAACGAGAAAAATGAAGATTACGTTTAAAATAACCACACCACCAACAAATTTTCCTTTTCCTAAATATGAAATAACATTTTTCCGCGTTTGAAAATATAGGGATAATATAAAAAAAACTTTAAAAAGATAATTGTATTGTAAATTTCTTCCTTTTTTCTATATATTAAAGTCATAAGTTAAATCATTCTAAGTTTGAAATCATCGAATAAGCACGAAAATAAAATATTTAGAATTTGGATGCCTTATAAATTATTGCAATTTAGCTTAATAATATCCGTTTTAGCTTCATTAAGTGTATTTTTATTGAAAACTTAATTCACATACTTTTTCTTTCTCGTAGAAAGAGATTATAAGTATTCGCATGTTTTAACAAGATTTATATCTTCACCATTATTCCATAAATTCTCGGGAATGCCCCCAAAGGATTTGTTAATCGGCCTATAGAGTTAGAATACAACCCGATTTAGTTATATAATCGGATATATCATATCCCAAATATGAAAGGACTGAGATCCCTAATTTATGTGGATAAATATTAAATATTGTATTCTGTATAATATAGGGAAATATTCCGCGATTCATTTCCATATTGGGTCTACGTAATGGTGATTCTCTAATTTGCTGGCTTTGATCATATATTATTTGATTATTTATTCCTTGATAAGAATAAAAGGGTTTTTACACTATAAAATGGAATTTCAAAAATTATGCATGAAAAATACACCGAAGAGAAATAAATTCCTAATATAAAGAAGGAGTTGTGTCAAATATAGAAATTCGAGAGACATGCTTCAACATTTATAGGATGACGTTTGTTCGAAATTCACGATAGACAAAAATCGATTGGTTTTATTAACTTCTCACTAGAAGTAATATGAGGGCTGTTGGCAACGACCTCATAACTTTGAGCCTCTGTCAAGTGACGAGGACGACCACTGATCTGTACCTCCCTGACCTAACTTCCCTACCTCTCAAATGAGAGGACTTTGAGCCTCGACAGATTTAATGTACATCAGCCCCGGCTACACGGCGGGTCTTTAATAGTATCAAGGCTCGAACCCATGACTTGACGAAAATCGCTTGCCGCGAGTCCGCGATCATGACTACAATTCAACCGTGGACTCTGATAGGTGAATAAGAATGATGTTAGTATCACTATTATGAATATGCAATTCACGTTTGGTTTAAATCAGCAATGTAAACTTTGAGAGAATAGTTTATCTTCTAGATTAAGTGTTGTTAGCCAGACTTTAGTCAAGAAGCCTTTAAGAAGACGAAGATGGCAGTACCGGCAACTAACTACATTTGTATGAGTCCGTGTAGCATGACTATGCTATGGTGGAATTTCTTCCACGATATTTCAAAAAAGACTTGGAAGAGATGTACCCACTGTTGATAATTATTCGAAGCAGTTGTCACAAGAAACTGTCTCAGGAAGACCGTGTCCGATCGTACATGGTCTACTACTTAGATGAAAGACCGTTGAATTCACCGTATAATTGTGAAGCATATTACTATATCTGCAGTAGCAATTAGTACTTCTGTTAATACTAGTTAGAGTGCCACAGAAAACTGTATCGAATCAATTACTCTGAGCCTGACGTTCTGTAGCGTCCATGCCTCTATCTCCAAATCATTGCCTTTTGTTATTTCAATAATGTCATATTACAGCTCATTGGAGGGAGGAATGCAAATTTGTTATATTCCCAGATGATTGATGCTTCCATATTGATGCCAATGAAGTTATACATTTCTTATTAGAAGGAGGATAGGCGAGCTTTCGGAACCAAGTTATCTGCGGCGTAGATACACTGGACTTACTCCAGGAATTAATGTCTGGGGAGCAATTTCCGATGATAAGAGGAGCACTTTCACCATTGTTCTAAGTACCGAATAAGTGGTCATGTAATAGGGCTATAAGATGGTGAATTTTATTTTTAAAAAACTATTGCTGAAAGACTTGCCGAAGATGGATCTAATGTGCATGATGGCGTTCGTAGCATTGAAAATGATTTGTTTTTAATCAGCATCATTATTCACTAGACAGCTGTATAAATCTCAGTTATTTCTACCGCATGCTTTATTTTTTATTGCTGATTGAAGAAAAGAAACGTGTTTATTTCGAAAAATGAAGAAAAGTGAGCTTCGAGCGGTGATTAAACTTGTATTTAAGAGGTTTAACACCGAAAGAGAATAAGCTAAGTTGGAAGAAGTCTATGGTATATCTGCTTCTGTATTTGTTACTGTTTACAATTGGGTAAAGGAGTATAAACTTGGCCGTACATCCACGAAAGAAGAATGTCGTTCGGGACGTCCAATGGAAATGACTACTACCGAAATGATTGAAAAATCCACGATATGGTTTTGAGTAATCGACAAATCAAAGTGCGTAAAATAGCTCAGGCTACTGGCATATCACAAGGTATAATGTTTTCAATTTTGCACGAAAAATTGGGTGTGAGAAAATCTCGGCAAGATTGTTGCTGTGTTTATTTTAAGTGGAAAATAAACACAATTGCGTGGCTGATCCCGAGGCTATATTGACGCTTTTTTGTCACAATCTTGATAAATTTCTCCGTAGATCCATCACGAGGACGACATGTGGATACATTATTTTTTTTCAGAGACAAAGGAACAATCGAAACAGCGGGTTTTGAAGGTGAACGGATTCTGAAGAAAGCAAAAATGGGGAAATCGGCTGGCAAGTTGATGGCCCCTGTGTTTTGGGATGCAAGGGGAATCATCTATACCAATTACTTGGAAAGAGACAAAATATTAACTTGAGAGTATTATGCATCGTTATTGCACCCGATGAGTGAAAAAACCAGAAAAAATATCAACATTTGAAAAAGAAAAAGATTCTCTTCCATGAAGATAATTCACTGCCAAAATCATGGAATTAAAGTTCAAATTATTACAATATACACCGTATTCACCACATTTGGCCTTCAGTGACTTTTTTTTTTAATTTCCAAACTTAAAAAATGTCTCGGCGGACAGTAGTTCACATCGAATGAAGAGGTCATTGCTCAGGCAGATGACTATTTTGAGGACCTTCGGAAATCTTACTTTTTGGATGGCATAAAAATTTGGAGAAATGCTTGAAAAAATGTGTAGAGCTAAAAGAAGATTATATTGAAAAAAATACCTAAAATAATTTGTTTCTCGATCAATTTCTAAGGAGTTATTGGACGACCCTCGTACATCACTGTGCAAATCTGTACTTCAAATGATGATTGAGCTGGTTATGCTGCAGATCTTGATTACTCTTATGGGATTACTTTCAGCAGGATAACGCTCATACCCATGCCATTACTGTTAAAGACGGAAAATGTGATTTAAAGTGACGACACGTTACCATGACCCGTGAGATCACCAGGAGTCGACCTCTACCACCATAACGCTGAAATCTGCCACTGTCCACCCAATCTTGCCAGCATCTTCTAATCGCCTCATCGCTTTGACCCAAATGACGAGCGATTCTCCTATTTGTCCAACCTGCCTCTTTCAATCCGATGATACAACTTCTTTCAAACTCTGACAGTTGCCCGTATTGATCTCGAATCCTAAGGTGAGGTATTTTTTCAGTCTTTGAAAGGTATCCTAAATAACAATGCAACTTAAAATTCGACCGTTATATTGAGAATCGCTTTTTACTCGTATATACACCTGCTGAGTGCGCAGTTCTATTGTGTTGTATCTCCCGCTATTCATTCATTGGACACAAAATTTTAATCATTTGCATTTTCGTTCCTAATTTCTTTGCATACGAAATTTCATTACAATCGGACAACTCCTTAGTGCCTCGCCTTTTTGTTAAAAAATATATATATACATGAAGATTATGTTTATCCTCACACTGAAATGAGTTTTTCTATCTATATATGTTTTATCATTATGAACTTAAATAATCAATTAATTAGGAGGAAATAAATAAAATAAATAATTACTAATCCATAAATTAATAGTAGCCACCATTGACCAAAGTTACTAGACAATGGAATACATTTGGATCAATGTGATTTATTAATTGTGACTGATAAGACAATTGAAGATAATTTTACAACACCCTAAACAGTACTATCTTACTCTGGGGATGTATCTAAATCCTTGGTTTTGAACAAATTTCTGCAACACAGCGCCAGAGGGAGCTATTGTACACTTAGTTCTTTTCAAATGCACCCTCATCAAAACAAATGCATTAAGTTAATCTCACTTCTAATTCTTCACTATTTTTAAAAATATTTAATCAATTACTAATGGTCAGTTTTAGTGGTATTTATACACAATCGTTGCTGTGAAAAAAAGACAAATTTCTATCATTTGCTTATAGGGAAAACTTACAATAATTATGATTTTCATTACTTCTAAAGTAATGAACAAAAAACTTTTATGTATGTACAAATGTACAAAAGTAATGTACATGTGTAATTACTTAAGTAAAAGTACATTAGTAATGTACAAAACTTTTATGTTTTGGTTAACGTTATTTGAATCATTTTAAAATTTTTAGTTGAAATTATAATTTTATATGTTGTTTTCAATAAACATTTTCAATACTTTTGAAAGATAACTGCCCTAAAATTATTCAAAAATATGAGTAAATAAAAAATGCATTTAATAATTATTAATAAAAACTGAATACAATATTGTGTATTTAGATAAATAGAAGATAGCTGCTGAGGAGTAAGAAATTCGATTTATACGTTCGATTATGATACATAGAATAATAATCAAGGAGATTCTTACGTATGAAAAAGGGTATATAGAACCTGAATACAATAAAGTAAAACCAATAATTACTTAGTATTTTTCCTCCAATGCAGCTTTTATTTATCCACTCTTATTGTTCTCAAAACCATATTGTTTGGTTTTTTAAGAAGTAAAAATATTTTAATTCGGAATTTTTTATTTCAGTTAATTGTAACTATCTTCAAAAAGTCTCAACCAATATCTGTTAGCAACTTTAATTCCCTAGTTTATTTGAAAATCACTTTATCTGAAATATAGCTCAAATTCTTTAAAATTCATATATAAATCAATAATGTAAAAGGCGTATTATCTGAAATATCCAAGCTGCATTTTAGCAAGATACACTGTTTTATAAAAGTTTAAAGTTTTTTTCATTCTGAAATTGCATATGGGGGGGGGTTAGTTAAAATTTATTCTTAAATTATTCTACCGAATTAAGCCTTCGGAAGCGTTTCTGAAGGAGAACTTTCGTTTAGAAATGCTCAATAGAAGCTTTCTTTAACCAATAATCTATTGTTGAGAATTTCACTTTAGGCAATATCAATAACTAAATAAACTAATAAAAGTATAAAGAAATTTTATAATGATAACAATGAAAATATAATTTCGAACATAGCTTTCATAGTTTAATCGATTATTCCAAGCCTTAGGGTCTTGTTTAATTAAATAGTTCAGAAAAGTTTATACGTCACTTTAATCAGTAGATTTCAGTTATTTTTAATAACTATGTAAAAAAGATTTTATTTTATATATAATGATATGGAATTGGTTTAAACTTCAATGTTGGAAAAAATTCTGTTTCTCAATATTAAGTCTATGACTTGTGTTATATATATAAGAGTATCAATTCAGGGAAGTTTTAGTGTTTTATCATTAAAAATAAATAGTCCAGGAAAATGAATAAAAATATTAGCAATTAATTAAAAATCATAAATAAGTACACTTTATTTTATCTTGCAAGAATAATACAATTATATTGTTACTTTGCACTATCACGCTATTGCTGATTCTAATACTGTAACACTACCGCTGCCTTTGTTACAACTGCATTGTTGCCGGCTTTGCTATTACAACATCATTTCTGGCTCTCCTACTGTTACAGATATCAGCTTGAATACTATTACATTGCTGATGGGGATTTTACTATTACATTTTCTCCAGCTTTATTATTGTTACATTACTATCAGATCTCTTACTATTACATTGTTGATGACTCCCCCATTTTTGCATTTTCCGATATTATTGCAAACATATTGCTGGGTGCTTTGCTATTTTTCCAGGCTTTGTTACTGTAACACAACTATCGATAGTTGATGACTCTACTATTTTTGCATTTTCTGACTCTGCTACAATTGTACTGTTACCAGGTCTGTTACTATTACTCTGACACAAGTTTTACAACTATTACACAGTTGCCGTGTTTTTGCGCTTAAAAACCGTTTTGGTCGCCTGGCAGTTATCCACTAAGAGATATATTACCTTCATCAATCATCATCTTAGAAATATAAGGTATGATGAATTTGTACACATTTTGATAGATTTAGCCAATAGAAAACATTTAAACCGATATCGTATAAATTAGATGAATCAGAACAATTTTGCAAAAGCAAAAAAAGCAAACTATGAAAACGCCAAGAAATTTCAATCTTGACAATATTTTTTTTCATTCATTTTAAGATTGTTGTGAATACGTTGGTAAGTCGCTTTGATATCAAAAATATAGTAAAAGAATCTGATATATTTGTAGAGGTATTACACGAAAAAACATAAATGCTTATAAAAAAATCTACATCTGAAAAAGTGATAGAAGCACTTAAATAAGAAAACGCATTGTATTAATGCATTCTAAGCATTCTTACAATTATTTCTTTATTCAGTAAGGTTCTCATGGTAAAAATAAACCTACAAGAGTGATACTAAAGTGGGAAGAAAGAACCAAAATTCATGGAGAAAGGACAATTGCTATGTTAAATTGGGATATAAAATCAATTATTGTCTTGTTTGAAAATATGGAATGGAAAATTAAGGTATGCAGACTAATTTAATATAAGGTTTCTACATCAGAGCCGTTTCAAAATGGAGAGATTAATATAAGTTTACTATATTATACCTGGAAATATAGTTTTCACACCTTTTTGCATGTAAAAAATCTCTCATATATGAAGCTACTTAGTTGTTAGCGAGAAATCTTCTTTTAATCATTGAATTACAAATGAAAATGTGATGTTGAGGAATTTTAGATATAATTACGGGAGAAATAAATTGCGACTATGGATAACAGTGTTCTTATTGAACTCGAAATGTAATAAATATTGATTTATATCCTTTAATTTTCAGTTTGTTTAATTCATTTGATGATGAAATTATTTATTAAAGAGGAAAAATACCGTTATTCTGATTTATACTTGTCTAACAGAACATATTATAATCGTATGAAACATGTATATTTTAATAAAATGAAATGGAATGTATATATATAATATTAATTCGGTATTTTGAAAATACTGAATTTAAAACATTTTGTGTTAATATTGTGGCAATGTAAAAAAACTTTTTAATCGAAGAGTTATGAATTCATTTCCCCTTTATACAGAGGGAAGCACCTACATCGGGAAAGATGACGACACAAGTCCACTCATTCTGATAATTATGAATGAAGTGAAAGAAAATTTTCCCTATTTGTTTCTTCAGGGAAGTTAAATTAAAAATCATACACATCACATGCTCATTGATATAGGGATCTTTAGGTATTTTTCATGGAGTCTTAGAGTCTTCTAGGGAATATCCCTATTAGCTCAGAACGTGGGAAATATTGATATAAGCTTTTTTGGATACCACGTGAATGCAAAAATTAAAAGATTAAAAGGAATGGTATCTCGAAATGTATATAAAGATAAACGTAGTGCTATGGTAGTAAATATAGGATAAATTAAGAAATTAATTAGAATTAAGGGAAAAATCACTATATATATATATACAGTTTGTGTAAATAAGAAGGCGAAAGGAATTTTTGTAAGTGCCTAATGATACTGTTGCATATTTAACCATTGTGATTAGAATTCATTTGTTATTTTTTAAAATAAAGATATGTTAAAGATGTAAAATATAAATTAAACAATCATATTTTACATAATTCTTCCTTCGTAGCGTTGAAATTCGCTTACTGAACTTAATTCGATACTTGAAATTGAAAATTGAAGTTTATTGAAATTGAAAAATAACATAACCCGAAGTATGTGTAAAAAGAAACAGTAATATTTAATTGCTAAGGTGTTAAATAATGAGGGAAATTTTTGTATTAATTCTTTTCATACTTAATTGTACGTTTCATGATAAACATCTCCATAAATTTTAATTTAGAAATGCAAGATTATATGACAGTTACCATTATTATTTAGTATTAAAAACGAACGAAAAGTGTAATTAATTTTCACGGAAACAGTTTAAAATTGATACAGAATAAACTTATCAAAATTTTCCAATACCTATATAAAGTTAATTTCATTTTGAAAGCACAGAGAAAAGTAACTGTAGAAATTTCTTTTAGCGAATTAAATACATTATTGTTATATGAAATGGATGTACAAGATTATTTATTTAAAAATTCTCTTTTGTGTTTGAAATCATAATCTCTAATTTGTTTTGACTGATATCTCTCGCAAAGTGATATTCCTAAAAGTATTTCACTGGAAATTATCGCTGTCATTATTATTCTGATAAATGCAGAAATTATTTCTGACTTGTGGAATGTAGAAGAATCTAGTTGGAAAAATAAATTTGGTCAGCTGGCATCTCGAGGGGGGAAAGATGACATGTATTTATCAGTATATTCAGTAGTAAAAGATGTTTCCGATACTGTTCGGGAGCAACGTTCAATAATTCAATTTTTCACATGTTTTTTGTTCATGAAAAGCAGTAATTAATTCAGTACACTACATTTTTTTTCCATCATCGGTATCAGAGGGTCAAACTGACCTTGATCAAGGTCAGAATGTTGGAAGAAGTAGAGGTTCCTGAGATAACTTTTCTTCGCCTCGGTAAATATTGATTAACAGACGAGAAAAAAGTTTTTTATTTTTATTTATTTATATTTTTTAAAATCTAATTTTGAATTTACCAAGTAAATTCCTGGCTTTATTTTTAGTTGAAGTATTTATTCTTGAGTCAGTTAAATGTATTAATTATTGTCATTGTTAGGGTTTGATCTGAAACATATTATAAATTATGTAACACAAAAAGAGATTATTTACCATATTCTAGTATAAGAAGATGGTAAGTAATTAATTGTAACTTGAGACTTCTAAATGAGACTAGAAAATATAGTTTTTACCCAATACTTTTTAATTTAGAGTTTTAATTTCCCATTGAACTGTTTTCCGCATATCTCAGTGCATACAAAATATGTTACAGGTCTCTTGAAGTGTCTTAAAAGACAAAACGAGTGAAATAACCAATAGCTATAAAATTAATATTTATCTGAAAAATTACTAAATCACTAACCAGAGTAAACTATCACTAGCTTGTGGTAATTTATTCTTGTCTAATATAAATCTAACTTTCTTTTAATTTTCTAATTAAGTGTAACTTTTCTAAAATTCGTCATTAAGTCTGTGATGGTATCATGTTACCCATATCATCTGTCATCTTTAATGTTACTCTAATTATAAGATATATATTGGAATGAGAACACTCACTAGAGTTAACTCCCTATCCGCCAGTACTAACAATTTCTGTAATCTATCAATGAATACGCTAAGAATCCAGATCTCACCCCGCCATAAGACTTCCGCATGCATTACTCAAACATCCATCTTATTACCGAAACCACATTACATTTAAAATCATCGTGTAATCTGTCAGACTTATACGATTTGATTACATATATTCACTCCACTTCCGAAGTTTATAATATTTACATTATATTCCATTCGATTCGGAAGAAGCTGTGAGCTTAAAATACAAAATCAGATAGAAACCCCAGGAGCATCAATTGTACTGTTGTACATCATCAGCGTACTATAGTATCAATTGTACATCATCCATCTACATTCGAATGCGTACAGCTCAGATTAAAATCGTGAGATGTTGTCAATAATAGCAGAAGCTATTGTTAGAGAGATGAGTATTCGCCTACTGATGGTACATATATATATATATTCTTTTCGGATGATGCTCAGTTTGAAATCATAGAATATACGCAGAAATTATTCAGTTATCTTCCGTACTAAAAAAAACACTTTTAAGCAATCTGGTGTCTTTCAATTTCTCTCCTAGATGTGATGTTAGTTTGAAATGTAATAAATATTTTTTCGACTATTTTTATGAAACATTTTGTTTTGCATTAAAATGCGATTCATCCAAAATGCGTAAAATTTAATGAGGATTATGTGTAATTTACTTTTTTAAAACAAGTCACCATCCATAACATAATTATTTTAAGTACAACATTTGAGATAACGACAAAAAAAAACTAGTTTGCTACCAATTTAAATAAAATGCGATTTATTTTTTTTTTCTAATCGAAATCAGAAATGTTGATAGTTATTTGTAACGTGCATATTAGATATTTCC
>BMAW01057861.1:155419-190791 GCA_019974015.1 Nephila pilipes | reverse complement strand
ATATATATATATATATATATATATATATATATATATATATATAAACCGAAATATTTTTTGAAATCCGTTAAAAAATTTTCATTTCATTCTTCGGAATTTGTTTTCAAAAATGTATGAAGGTAGGAAGTTCTCAGGTAGTCTTTTCTGAGAAATAGCCTGTTTTATTTGAACAATTTCTGATACAAAAATGAATTTTTTAATAAGACATTTATTTACTTTGAGTAGTATTGATACAATGACACATTCGATACGTGTTGGATAAATTCGTATCGATATTTATTGTGCTTTTAGTAACTGAAACGAAACAGTAACATGATAAAAAAAAGGAAATTTTAAAACAGTTTTATGCATTCAAAAAATAAGTCTTCAAGTTATTGTAAAATATCTCTTTATTGTGTAATATTGTTTTAAAAATTCTTGAAACTTTGATATCGTGATTTTTTACTATCTAAACTGCAGCAATCGATCTCAATCTATATTATTATATAAAAATATATCTATAATATAGTATTGAATTCAGAATATTATTTTCCCACTCTTTAAATAATCTTGATGCGTTTTGTAAAATCAATGTAGAAGTGAGATAAAACACTTTATACTTAAACTGGTTGTTTTTGAAAATAATTTTAAAGCAAGGAACAATATTATAAACAAGAAATGTTTTTGCAGATTTTTACTGAGGTTTCCATATTCACTTTGTTTAAAAAATGAATAATCCTTTTGAGATTATCAGTAGGTCAGACATTATTTATGTATTTGAGTTTTGTTATTAAAAATTTTAGGGAATGATGCAGAATAATTAGCAAAAGAATTTATCTTCGACTTCACTTGTTATGGTTTCGTAGGGTTGACTTCTATACAAACGCGTGATTAAGCATTATTACGAATTTATACCGAATGACCAATGATATCCTTAAACTCCAATAATCTATTATAAAAGTTTTTAACACACACACACACACACACACACACACACATTTTTATCTATATTATTCTGAAAATTTCCTGGGTGTATGGGAGAGAAATCAATCCAATACAAAGGATAATGACAAATGACGTTTTATTCCAGGACAACATATAGGGAGCAGAGCTTGGACAATAACAACACCATCAGAAAACACTAGACTTGTTCAGAGTAGTGACACAGATACAGGAACAAAGGATACTTTTACTGACGGTCTCAATTGTATCAGCAACGTTCAGCTGACCAGTTTAGTAGTTCTCACTACGGAAAACCTCCGCAGTAATACTCTGCACTTCCACGATTGGCTCTGATAATTCCCGGTAGATGCACGCTGCTCCTCCGCACATTCAACCGTGATTCACTTTTAAGAGTAGACAACTTCTAGTTGATTTCCAGAACAATCTTTGTAACAGAGACTTAAAAGACAGAGTGATTCACTGACTGACAGACTCATTCCCTAAACTGTGGTTCTTGTAGTATTTATACCTCTTCCGGTAAGGTATGACGTCACATGGGAAAATTCATGAAAAATCTGTAACTTTCTTCCCAATCGATATTTCACATAGGTACTTTTCTTTTGTCTTCATGTCGCTAAATCTGTCGCCAAGATTAAGGTGTCAATGCTTGTTTTTTCTTTGGCTGACAGATGATATGTCGGCAAATGTTTCTTTTCATTCACAAGAAAGGCGCTGCAGGGATATATATATATATATATATATACTGCTGTTTGTAGAAAATGCAACACCATGAAAGAATCATCAGAATCAAATGAAATTTAATGCAGAAACGACTTGTACTGATACAAATAAATGATGAAATTTTCAAAACAAAAGAAACAAATTAAGAGTCCGAAATCAGTATTTGGTGCAGCCACCATGCGCTGCAATAAGTGCTGCTATACGACGTGGCATGGAGTCAAACAGATGTTGAATATCTGCTTGAGGAAGAGAATTCCATATCGCTTGTATGCGCAACCAAAGTTCGACTTTGGAAACTGCAGGACGCGGATCACGAGCGAGACGCCGACCAACCATATCCCACACGTGCTCAATAGGCGACATATCCGGTGAATAAGCAGGCCAAGGAAGAAGTTGCATGCGTTGTGCTGAACAGAAGTCTCGAACAGTCCGCGCAACATGTGGGCGTGCATTATCCTGCTGAAAGATAGCTCCAGGGATGCCTTGAAGGAAAGGAACGACTTCGGGCTGTAGCACTTCACGGACGTACCTGTTGCTATTGAGATTACCCTCAATTCGTATCAAATTGGATCGTCCATGATACGAAATCGCACCCCAGACCATAACTCCGGGTGTTCGACCACTATGTCGTTCAATAATACACTCAGGAAGGCAGCGTTGACCGGCATAACGTCTAACACGAACACGGCCATCATGGGTCCACAAATTGAAGCGTGATTCATCTGAAAAGACAACTTGGTGCCAATCAGCTCGCCTGTCTCTGTGCTCAAGAGCCCACTGCCGACGCAGCCGTCGATGATTCGCCGTGAGGGGAATCCTGTATAAAGGCACCCTTGCACGCAATCCACGGCGCAGCAGACGACGACGAATTGACGAAGCCGACAATTGTACACCTGTAGCAGTAGACCAACGTGCTGCCAGCTGCCTGGAGGAAGCTGTGCGATCATTCACCGCCATGCGGAGCAGGTGTCGATCATCGCGCTCTGACGTCACCTTCTGTCGTCCAGTGCCTGTTTTTCGAGTTGTTCGGTGCTCGTCGGTCCACTGCTTCCAAACTCGCATCACTGTGGAACTGTTCCGCTGCATACGAGCTGCTATTGCGCGATAGGAAAATCCTCCTTCTCGAAGGCCGATTATCCTCCCTCGTTCAAACTCTGTAAGATGCTTGAATTTCTTATTCTTCCGTCGTGGAGGCATACTCAGGTCTCACTAAACGTTTGCCACTAACAAATAATCATAGACTTTTTTCAACGTCCCGCTACAGCACTTTATTTATACGCTTTCAGCATCAATTCAGAGGGCGCTGCGCGCGCCGCGCACGCGCGATGGCTCTGAAACTTTATTAATTTGCATAATATCCTATAATTGACATTTGCTGCGAATTTCATTTGATTCTGATGATTCCTTCATGGTGTTGCATTTTCTACAAACAGCAGTTTATATATATATATATATATATATATATATAAAAGATTACAGCAAAAAGGAATCTTATCATATTATTACAGGTAATATGGATATTTTTGAAGATAAATTATGAAAAGGTATTTTACTTTTTTAAAAAACTTTTTTAAAATTATGTTTATGTTGAGAAAAAAATTGAGTTTAGGTACTGATAATTTTATTACTAAATTAGCAATTATATATGGTCTTATAAGAAGCTTTTAAACAGTTTAAAGACTGTAACTATTAATCATACTATTAAAATTGGTATTTAGTAATTTGGATATTAATAATAATAAAGAGTTACCTTAATGTTTTTAAAACTGCCATTATTAATCTCTAGGAAGATTTGTTGTTACTTATATGGGCAAAGTACCTAATAATTATGTTATTATATGTAAAAAAAAATCTACATATTAAGTTAATTAATAAACAGTTTGAGAATAATATTTTTTTAGTGATGTGAGCGATAACTAGAAAAAAATATCTATAGAATTAGAGCATTTGAAAATAAAAAAATTGATGTATGAATAACGTATGAATAACGTTAATTTCCCCAAAAACTTTTGAACACCAAAATGTCGTAAACATTTAATTATAAAATTTAGAACAGTAACTCATAATTCAAATACTTACATTACCTTTGCTGGTAGAAAAATGAAAATATTCATACAAATTATTTTTGATAAGTTAGAGAGTGCTGATGTCATTAAAAATAGTGCCGATAAATTCAAATATTTTATAAATAACACGTTTATGTGTGCTATTTACAGTTTCCATTTTAAAGACATTTTTAATTCTATTGATATAAACCATCTTATTATTGTTCTAAAAGAGATTTGTAACAAACTGAATATTAATAAGAATATTGAACATGAAAATTTGAATTACTATTATAAGTTAGTGTTAAAAGAAAATTATATATATATATTTAAAAATAATATATGTAAACTAATAAAAGCTATACAGCAGAGTGGTCCTCCAAGCAATTGTTTAGCCAATGTTTATGTATATTATTATGAAGATAATTTTTATAATGATTATAACTTCAGAATATTTAGACAATGTTAACGATATTTTTTGTTTTTCAAATTATAAAAAATGAAGATATATTCAACATTTTTTTTTATCTTTTTGTTCTGCATGTTGAAATTTATTGCTATATAATATTATTATAAATGAAGTACAATATCTAGACATTTCCTTAAAATTTGATAATAATAAAACATTAATTAATATATATGATAAAAGAGACATGTTTTAGTTCAGAATTTATACAGTTCCTTTATTTGAGAGCTTTTAAATTATTAATATATTCAGAAATTTAATTTATAAATAAATTTTAAGAAATATTAGAATGGTATCAAAAACACAAAAGAATTGCAATAACGTCAATAGGTTTAAGAAAAAGGCTAATGCTAATGCTAATGCTAAATGCTAAAAGGCAGGAGATGCTAATTATCCTATTAAATTTATTAAGAGAAATTTAAAATAAAATAACCACAATTTTTCATTTTTCTTTTTCTATTGAAAATGGTTTTTCATATGTTTTTAAATATGTATCTATACAATTATATTTTTTAATATGCCCCTTTTTTATTTTTTTAATGTTATTTCTTTTACTGCTAGTTCTTGGCTTTTTAAAATTTAATTTTTTGCAAAAGTATAATTTCTCTGGTAGATGGCAATGCTTTATATGGTTTTAATGGGATAAAATATTAGTAGGTTAGGGTTAAAATGTGTTGTTGGTATTTGTCTATGCAAGTTTTGAATCTTTTTTATTCTGACTGTTATAATTTTGGATTGTTCCTTCTTTTTTGCTTTGTTTAATGTATGGGTATTTCTTTCTCTCTCTCTCTCTATATATATATATATATATGTTTTTATTTCTCTGAAATATTTTATTGTGCTTCCATATTTTTTTATATAACATTTTCCTGTAGGTGAACGCTTGACCTGTAAAACGAGTTTAATTCTGCAAATCTGGCGTAAAGTAGACTCAGAATTTAAAAAAAATTATAGTTCATTTTCTTTTATTTGTTTATTTCTCCGCTTTCCTTACAATGTTTATCTTGCTATGTTTTGTATCTATACATATTTTGTCGTTTATCCCCCCCCCCTATTTTTATTCAATTGGATTGTCTTTTCTATTAGTGTTTAGTGATTTAATTTTCTATTTTTTTTTTTTTTACTTTAACACATACGATCAATTTTCTGCTATTATATAAAAAAAGTTTATCTGTTGGTATTCCTTACAATTGTAAGAAATTTTATTTTTTTGAAAAATTATATATATATATATTTGCTACCAGCAAAGTTTGAAATCCGGCATTCTATAGAATACCTAAGACTAGCCGGCAATATATGAAGCGATTCATATTTCACATTATATATAATGTGAAATATGACTTTTTTGGCCGTTCTAGATTATAGAAAACAAAAGTAAACTCATTTATCCTGTTAAAGAATACGGCAGTACTATACAGTATTACATCACAGACTCAGAGTTATTTCAAGTACTTCATGAAACTCATTTGGCTATTGGATAGAATGTTGAAGGAATTTTAAGCCAAATACAAAAGCGTTATACCTCATAATATTGAACAAAACTTCCACTTTTGCGAACCTTGCCAGAAAAAACAGAAAGGTGTTAAAAAGAGCATTGTTGTGCAACCTATCATTTTTTCCGAATTTAATTCCCGTTGTCAGGTAGACCATATTGATTTACAGTCTTAATCAGATAGAGAATACAGATTTATTATAGTGTACCCATATCATCACCCAAAATTTATGATTCTTAAGTCTCTAAAGTCAAAAAGAGCAGAAGAAGTAGCCTATAACCTAGTGGACATATTCTCGCAGCTTGGAGTGCCATCTATATTACAGTATGACAATGGTAGGGAATTTGCTAATAATATGGTGACCAGCTTGAAGGAGCTTTGGCTAGCATTGAAGATCGTCCATGGGAAGCCATGCCATTCACAAAGCCGGGGTAATGTCGAAATTGCTAATCAATATATTGAAAATAGGCTACTGCTGGAGGGAAGGCTTGTGTTTCGTTCAATTTAAGAAAAATTGAGCTTATCATTCAGAATAAAAAAAACATACGAAGCTCTTTTTGGCTGCAAACCTAAATTAGGTCTAACAACGTCTTTTCAACCAGAAGATATTTTAAAAGACAAATTCAAAGGGGCGGCTAGAAAAAGTAAGAGAAGCTTCAAGTCAATTGAAAAAGGTGAGACTAATCAGATTGTGCAAGAAAAGAGCCTATTTTCTTAAAAAAATATGAATGAGATTATAATAGATAGTGGATTAAACCAACATGATGAAAACATGCTTACCGAAGAGATTTCTGTTTCTGATACCTGTTGTGTGTGTTTAAAGGAAAAGAGTGATGCACTTGCATACAAAAAATGTCGTTAAAAAATTCATGCCTTCTTTGGCCATGATAATAAAGATGATGAAATGGATATTTTGTGCACTCTTTATTTCAAAACTCAAAATGTTATTGAAGATAAAATGAATTCAAAGATCAATCTGGAAGTACAAACAAAAAAAATTGAAAATGAATTCGAAAAAAAAATTTCCCACTACTTCTTTGAGAACTGTTGTTCGAGTTCCTATTCCAGGCGTCGACAAGGGGCGAAGTGATTCACGCAATGTATCGGCAATTGCAATGAGTGTGAAGGAAAATGGTTTCTACCAACTTGGGACTTTAAAACAAATACATACAAGATAGCAAATCACTTTATGCCTTAAGAACTTGCTTAGTATTGAAAATATTCCTGACCATGAAATTCCTCTCCGGTGAGTTGCAAATGCTAAATCCGGTGGAATTGGCCAAGGATTCATCAAATATATGTGTAAAACAAAGTACCAAAATATGAAATGTCTTTGCTTGAAAAATGTAATTCAAAAAGACATTCAAGTCTACCATGTTACAACAAGTAGGTTAAATTAAATTTTTTATTTCTTATATGAACATTTTATTTCCCTTAATAAAAAAGACATAAATTTTGTTTTGTATAACTTTCATTTTTCATTACATAATTTGAATAAATTTTTTTAATGGCACTCTCATTTTTTCAGAATGATATTTGTATTTTTGGGGAATGCACGTCATTTATATAATAGCCTTATCAGGACCTTTTTTCATACTTTGCCTAAACAGCGTTTGATGTTTTATAGAATTCCTAAGTATTACATACAATGCCTAGGGAAAGTATATAATAATTCTCATATATCATACATTACCCAAACAGGTCTAGCTAGAAAGTTAGAAAAAAATATTTACTCACGTTTAATTTTTCTTGAATACTACATTTCAAGTACTTGAAAAAGCATGGAAAAGGAATCAAAAAGTTTTGTAATAAAACAACATACAACCTTCTTACGTGTAAGAAACTAATTTTTAATATATATATATATATATATTAAAAAACATGTAACAAAAAAACAAAATGTAATTATATGTAACAAAAAAACGATGCACCAAGAAGGAATTTTTCGATGGAGACAAAACTTGGCGGATAGGAAAATTATGTACAGAATAGAAAATGATTAAAATTTCAGAAAAATAGAATGATTTATTTCAGAGTTACATAGCTACAAAGTAATGAGCTCAATAAGGTGCTGACCCATCTCTGGCTTGGATGCAAGCTGCCACACGACGTGGCATAAAGTGAAAAAGCTACCTGATGGTCTCCTGTGGTACTTCTTACCATATTTGCTCTAAATGTCTGGCTGGGTCATCAACATTTCCTAGTAAATGTAGTCGCCTTCCCGTTATATCCCAGACATGCTAGATTGGTGAGAGATCTGGCTGACCAAGGAAATGTTTGACAAGCTATAAGACAGGTCAAAGCAACACGTGCCGTATGTGGTCTGGCATTATCTTGCTGAAACATAAGGCCAGGGTACTGCAAAAGGAACGGTAGCAAAACAGATATCAGAATGTCGTCGACATACAGCTGTGCTGTAAGTGTGCCTCTAACGACGACCGAATGGGTCCGGCTATCAAGAGAAATGACACCTCATCTCTAGATATTAATACGATTGTTAAACTATAAAATTGGCTGCTTTATATCGTGTGGGTTTCTACTTGCAAAATACGATGGATTAATCATCTTCAAAATGTTGCTTAGAAATATTGTATGACATCATATCTTTTACTAATTAAAAGCTGTAAGATAATCCAAATAAATATATATCTTTCGTTTAAATCTAAAAAAAATTAATTGAGAAATATTTCATGTTGAAAGTTTTTGGTTACTATCTAAAATACGATACGGAGACTTCTCATTGTTAATTTATTATTGCTACATTAAAAATCTAAGTAAAAATGATAAAAAATATCACATTAATGTATGGAATTATGAAGTATTCTGAAAATTTTTTAAATGTTAAATTTTTAACAACTAAACGAAACTGATTTCCCTACTAAAAAACTCTTATTTTTATTTTAGTTTATTTAAAAAAAAAAAAAAAAGACATTATACGAATAATGTTTTTGGAAACCTTTTGAAACTATTTTAATTAAAATGATATTCCTACACAAACTTCTATGGCTTAATACTATCTTTATAAATCTATATTTTAGAGATACTGATAATTGTGCTCTTTAATCACTTAGGTAGAACCTTAACATTAATATTTTTATCAGTTTGTGCACGTAAAATTTATAATATATGCTTTTTAAGAAAAAAAAATAACGCATTAACATGGGCCACATGTCTAGGAAAACATTTTAGAAACTTAAATTAATTTTTTATTTGATAAAATCTGCTATTTTAAAATTCATTCTGCATGATTGTAATAGAATAGAAATAGATTAACTATTAGAAAAAGTATATAAAAGGTTTTATTTCTAGTTACTTATAACTTCATGCATGAAACGTTTCTTAAATATATAATTCAAAACTATAGATTCTTATTACTACTCGTATAGAGAGTTTATTTGAGAAACAATTTGAAAATAATATCACCGCTTATAAAACAGAGTAATCAGATAAATAATTCAAACACGCCTTTATTGTATAAAATTGTAATTTAAAATCAGTCTAGTATTAAATACAATAGTGAATAAAATAGAAAACAGGCAGGTGCACATGATAATTTAATTAAAGTAAAAAGAATTAGAAAATTTTAAGGATATCACGTTGTATTAACAAAAAAAAAAAAAAAAATTCACTTATGCAGTACTCGTTAACAAAGTAGAAAGGAAAACAAACGTCATTGATAAAATCTTTTTCTGAAATGTAGGATCTAGTTTCATATTCATTATTGTCTAAAATTCTATGAAATATGTGCAAATCTTTATACCAAATGAATAATCATATGTGTTGAAATTTAAATTTATGAATTTTTTTACTTTTGTGTTTCTTATTACATCAATAAAATTCCTGTTAAATTAATTATGCTGTATATTATTTTCTCAGAATTGACGAATAATATGTATGAAATGTGAGTACAGTAAATTGAAAATGGAGAGGAAATTTTAATAATAGTTAAATACTATTAAAAAAAAGAAATAGATTAGTTATTTGTATGATACATTAAAATATTTGGTAAAATAAATTTTCTTATTTGTCTTTATTTACTTAAATTTTTAAATTTTTTTTTATTCATAATATTTTTTGCGGACAAAAATATTCATATTTTATCATAAACGTAATTTTGTTTAAAATATAAATATTCCTATTTCAGAATAATTTATTTAGTATTATTTGGATAAAACAAAATTTGTTCTACGGACAAAATTGAAAAAAAAAAATTGTTTCGAGGAAATGTTTGCAGAAAAATTTCTAATAAACTATGCTGTGAAATAGTAAGGAGGGATTTCTTCATTTTTTAAATCAATAAGTTCATATTCAATGTATGAAAAATTTGTAGGACTATGAGTGAAAAACATATAGAGGTAATTGTACAGTAAAAATATAAAGAAAAAATATAAGAATAACTATTGCAGATAAATCTCGAAGTTCTGCTACTGATCAATAGCTGATAAATCTCCGTTGAGAGACAAAAGCAACGATTGGCTTGTTGATATTTCTCCTCATACCTCTCAACAGGAAGGCTTTCGAATTTAATTACATTTACTGAGTAGTAATCCTCAGTAATGCTGAGG
The DNA here is from genome assembly GCA_019974015.1 of Nephila pilipes. Taxonomy (NCBI): domain Eukaryota; kingdom Metazoa; phylum Arthropoda; class Arachnida; order Araneae; family Nephilidae; genus Nephila; species Nephila pilipes. The sequence goes on along the minus strand of BMAW01057861.1, from coordinate 180,560 downwards.
ATTACTGCTCACTAAAGCCTGGTCGCGTGAGGCGCAGAGTTTAAAATCTCTCTACTTGACTTCAACGTCGCCAATAATAGAGCGCAAGGCCTTGGGAATAGGTTGTTGCAATCTGAATCATAAATCGATAGATTGAATTGAGAAGCAACATGAGGGTCATTAGTGACGTACTTCGTAATTCTGAACCTCGGTCAAGTGACGAGGATGATACCTGAGCTGGCATTTTCCTCATCAAACTTCCTATACATGCCAGAAGGAGGGCTTGGGACCTCGATAGATTAGCGTGCATCAAACTAGTAGGCTGAAGTTCTTCAGTGGCGTCAGGTTCGAGCCTATGACTCTAGGAAAGCAACGCCAGCCTTGAATCCACGACCATGAGAACACTAGACTACGACTGCTGCGAAAATAGAATGAAAGATTATCATTTCTGCAATTTTGGTTACATCTAAAATAAATCGTGTTCAATCGAATGAAATAAGTGAGTTGCAAAGAATTTAAAAACGTAATGAATACTTTAATATTTAAAATATTTCCTTTTCATTGCACGGTTAATTAACTTAAGTTTTGTTTAGTTAATTAATCTTGAGTTAATTAATTAAATAAAACCGTGGTAGCCTAATGGTAATGGTCACGGACTCGCGATTGGCGTTTTTCGTTGAGTCGTAGGTTCGAGCTTGGATGCCACTTAAGTCCCGCCGTATAACCGGGGCTATTGCACGTTAAATCTGTCAAAGCTTAAACTCCACCCTATTGACATGGTGTGGAAGTTTGGAGATGGAAGTGCCAACTCGGAGGTCGTTCTCGTCCCTTGGCCGAGGTTCAAAATTATGAGGCTCGTCGCCAAAAGCTTGTTGAATTGTTTCTAGTGCGACTTTAATAAAACCAACCAAATTTAAGTTTCATAATTTCCCACCAATAAAATATTCTAACATGTTTAAAATAAATGTGTTATAAATTGTTATCGAAATTCTCAAGAGTGAATAGCTAAATTTAGTATTAAAGTATATCTCGTAAAAGATTTATTCAACATGAAATCACACACATATGATAAAAATATATGAGATAAAAAATTGATCGAACATTTTAAATGGTGCAGCTCGTATTTAAGAAAATTCTTTATTATATATAATAAATATTTAAAATATTTCTGAATACTATTTTGAATTTAGTTTCTGAATTTTCAAGTCAGTAAATTATTTCTAGAATTTTGAGAATGAAATCTGAATTTTTGGGAAGTCGATTTACTTTTGAATAGGTTTCAAAGAAATTCTATATAGCTAGAATATTCAAAGAGGAACTTGGAAATGAAAGTCTGTGAATTGAAATGGATTTTTGAACGAATATTATGGTTCGGGTTGAAACGAATAACAGATATTCAAGATGACATAGTGTACTCAAGGTGATAAGGTTGAAGCAATAGTGCAATCACTGCTAGCACTAGGTCTTTTTTTGATGCTATTTGATATTTTTTCTCTCGGATTTTGAATCTCTTTGAATGGTAAGCCATTTAGTAAATATATGTAATATATTGTTAGGTATTTATACTGACAATTTCAAGTAATCCTTTAATTTATCTTAAAATAAAAGGCTAAGTTATAATTGGGACCATTTAGCTTCATTACAGAGCATCTTTTTTCACTAGCAACAATGCTTTTTTCATTATCTTAAATAGGTTATAATAGTTAAAAAGTTACACCAGAATTCTCTGATACTGCTTCTATTAAAATACTTACTTAATAATGTTCATTAATGTTCATGATTGTTATTAATCTTTTAAAAATCTACATGTATATTTTAAGGAAACGAAACAATATGGATTCTGTTTTATTTGTGTAATAAAACTTATTAAAGGTTTGAATTTTGTTTGAGAATGTATTACTTACAACATCTAGTAATTATTTAGTTTAGGATAAAATAAGATACTATATTTCTTGTTCTTTAACTAAGATGAACTTTGTCATGAAATATTAAAACGAAAATTTCATTGCATTTCTTTGGATGTTCTCTAAAAGCGTGTGTGACAAGCATCTATTTCCTAAACATTGTTACCGGATTTTGAAGCGTTAACATAACTTTCCTTTAAAATATCAGAGATAAAAATAATAGTGTAACACATATTCTGCTTTACGAACAATTTAATAGTTAACAGAGGGCTTTTACTAGAAATTGTTCTCTAAAAGCTTTATAAGTGCATCGAAAAAAAAAAAAAAAAAAAATCTCTGCTCTGTTCCATCAAAAATGTCAAAACACAAGAAATCAGTAAGTGTTCTCGACTGTATAAAATTTACATTACTCGTATTGCTAACAATACCTCAAGGAAAAATGCACCCGAATAAATTAATTTCAAAGCCCCATCGTTTCTAGGTTATCTAATCTCAAGTTTTGTATTTTGTATTTATAATCTACAAACTAGTTTATGAAAGAGAATCGTCACCAAAACGAATTGACGATCTCTTGATGCTTCACTTGAATAACATGATTTAAAATACATTTCTTTGTTTAAATGTGACTTGAATTTATTTTTTTACAAATTTATAATTATTCTTCCTGAATATGATTTAGATAGTGATAACTAAATGCCATAGTCAGTCATGAGATTCGTCTCATTGGAGTTTTATCTTAAACGTTAGCTAATAAGATCAATTGGAATCCGGAAAACTCCTTTATTTGTTTCTCCTAATTTCTTATTTTTTCTAACATATTTCTCCTAACATATTTGGATTATTTTTTTTCTGTAATGGTATAATTATTTTTTAAAAATTTATTTTATTCAAATTAAGTTTAATCCTTTAGTTTTGATCTAATATTTTTTTTGTTTTTGCAAAGTATGATTTTACTCTGTTTAATGAATTTGATATTTCTTGCAAGTCTACATTCATGTATCCAAGTTTGGTAATGAAAATATGATAAAAACTGAAGTGAATTGAGCCTTCTTCTTGTAAATAATGTTCTGATCAGATACTGTCGAAAGGAGATCACAGGGAAAAAGAGTTTGGTTGATTGAATTTATGGCACTGAATCCTCTAGGGATATATTGTGTCAAACACAAAGGAAAAAACAGAGATTAATTGAGTTTATACTGTGAGGAAGAGATATATATACGAGTGATTTCCCGAAAGTAAATTTCGTCTTTTTGTTTTCATACGGATAATTAATTGAATAAAAAGTAAACCATGTCATCCTGAACTATACACCTTGCACTATTTTTTGACATAGTCTCAACTGACATAGAGACATTTGTAGTAGTAGGCAATCAATTTGAAAAATCATTCTGGTAAACCTCGGTACCCTGCGATGCCAGGAATTGGCGCACAGCCTGCTATACGTCAGTATTGTTTTGGATGGACCTGAGCACGACCAATGCGCAGTGTTGCACGACCAATGCGCATGTCTGATTCCGTTATGCCCCTGTCTGCTAACACCATGTCCTGCACTCTAGTAATGTAGTTTTCATTCGTGGATGTGGAGGGATGACCACTTCGACCTTAATCCTCCACACTCTACCTCCCTTCACTTAACGTGCAACACCAGGGTTCAATCATTTGACGAGACATGACCTTTTCACCATACATGGTCTGAGGCATTGATGGATGGCTAGTCAAACATGCCCATTCATTCTGGATGTCAGCACTCCCTTCCATTGTCTACCACGTTATCAGTCACGTTTCGGGCACGTTAGTCTGCTGCTACTCTCTTTTTTTCGTTATTCTGATCAAGTGCCATTCCTCCTCCACTGACGTTTCTATCGTCTTTGAGCTAGCAAAAGGTGTGGATTCGTATGGTCATTGTTTGTTTCATCCGGTATGCATCATGTGTTCTTTAAAAAAATGACGAAATTTATTTTCGGAAAATCCCTTGTATGTAATTCTTTCCTACGTACAGTATAAAACCATTATTTAACCCGGAAAAATTTGAGTGTGGATTACGATTTAGACATAAGTTAATGAATTATTTTTTGATAACATGCATTGATTTCCAACTCACATAGTTTGGTTGATTATTGTTTATATCTGTGATATGAGTCTTATATTTGTGACATCTCTCAAGTTATAGCTAGTGACGATGTTTTTAGGGAGTACAATTACAAATTCTGGATATCTTTATAAGAAAATGTGTTTTTGAATTATTAGCATACTGTAATTTACCTATTGGATAGTATACCTTCAAAAAACTACATTCGAAGTGGTGCAAGTTTATGATTTGAACTCTCTCTATATTAAAATGCAGATTAGAATTAATTTACTTCATAGGTTTAAAATACCTTTTAGTTTGTAGCTTCCCTATCTAGTGGGGTATAAACTAGGAATTTCATGTTTTAACAAACTCATTTAAAGTCAAAAGATTTAAGCAAATATTTATTGATCAACACAAAGTATTAGTATTGCTCGTATCAATAAGTGCTACATGTATATCTTTCTATCAAAAGAAATCCAGCTAAAATCTATGCTTTGAGCTAATAAATAGAAAAGGAAAGTAAAAGCTAAAAAAAAAAAAAACCCACCTTTGACAACATGCTCTACAAGAAATGAGAATGAAAACGTTTATTGAAAGAAATACAATTGAAACAAATGTTGTAAAAGAATGAAAACTTTCAGGGAGAAAAATTGAATTGAAAATTGAAGAATTCCAAAAATGGAGAGGAACGAGAAAGAAACAGCGTATTTTTTAAAAAAGAGCACAAAAATGTCTGAAGAATGCTAGCAAATACAGACAATAAAACGACAGAAAACGTTCATAAATGAAATGTTATTTAATTTAAAATAGCGTTAGTTGTGTGAAGAAAAGCAAAATTACAAGTAAAAATAAAAATATGCAGTAAAAAAGACTGCAAAAACTCGTTTTGAAACCAGAGGCTAAAAAAATGATTCTGTGCATGAAGATTAAGTGAATTTTATTTTAAAGTAGAAAATGAAAGAAGTATGAGAATATAAAATCACAAAATAATTAAAAAAAGGTCAAAAATAAATAAAGAAATGAAGAAAGAAGCATCTGTAAATTATTTTAAAAGTAAATACAGGTCTAACGCTTAAAATAATTGAGAGTTAACTGATAATTCTATTTTTGAAACTTATGATACTTTTCCCTAACGTTAAGGATAAGAAATACATAAAAGAGGATAAACGAGGGTAGTTTTTTGAATCTCCGATCGAGCTGCTAAATAATCAGACAAGTTATAGGAGATGGGGATGCGCAGTGAGCTACTACGCATCTCGCCAACCTGTAACCTCTGCTACTGGCGATGCCATCTCGCTATTTTAAACTGAGCTGTAGGCACATAAATATGGCTGGTACAATTGATGCTTCAGCCAAGTGCGAGTTGCGCAGTGTTAATAGCTTTCTTCAAGTAGATGGGAATAATACAGCAGAATTTCACCTAAAATGAGCCGAATATAAGATAAAAATTCTAGGTGTGGTGGCATTGTACTTGAATGATGTAGACAATTTAAAGATGGGTAAACAGACGTTCACGATGAAGGTGGACAAGCACACAGGTCTGTTTAAACAACAAGCCTTCAACAGAAGGAAGGTTATGGCAAGAGTTTTTGGGACCAAAAAGGTTTCTTGCATATTGAATTTATGAATCTGGGGACTACGATCAATGCAGCTATTTATTTTCAGACTTTATGGTGACTGAGATGAGCCTTTCCAAATTAGAGGAACACTGACTTCTTCAGTTATTTTTATTCATGATAATGATCTCCTTCCCAGTCATGCTGCAACCCATAAACTTCTGGCGCAGTTTAAATGGGATGTGTTTGATCATCAGGAATATAGTCATAACTTCTTCGAAGAGGTAATCAGAAAGCTATTCCACCGATTTGACAAATATCTGAATTTCCGCTGTGATAACGTTGAAAAGTACATATGATAGTATATAACTTTTGTTAACAAATTCATCTAGTTCTGTACTCGTGTGTGTGTGTGTTTTATGATTCATCGGATGTTGAAAAAAAAAATGACTTTCGTATATTGTCTACCTACATATTACAAATATAAAGTAGAAGTTCCTAAACTTGTACGCCTGTCATACATTGGAATGCCTCCCAACATTTGTTCAGAGAATAAAATAAATGGATGTTTCTCTCTCTCTCTCCCTCTCATAAAATTCAGTATTATTAGCAAATAACTTAGATTAACAGTGAATTAAAATAAGACAATAAAGTTTAAAACGTTAAAAGTAAAAAACAAAAAAGAAATGTATAAAAGGTAATAAAGGATTCAACATAGACATGAAAAAAGAAAAAAAATTCAAAATAATATAAAAGTTAATAATGGATCCAGCATAGACATACTCAGATCCAGATTATACATTTAAAGTAATTTTTGATAACTGTTTGACTGATTTTTAAATTTGATGTAATGAGATATTTGGTAATACCACCTGAAAGAGCATGTCACATATAGGTAATGAGATTCCTGACAGACAAAATAAATGGTCTCTGTCAAAGCTTTTGATGCTTAAATTTGTACTAGTGAGTATATATATATATATATATATATATATATTCAATTATATTAGTTTTCCAAATTAATATGAACTCCTATTTGACCTTTGAATATTTTATAAATCTTATATTCAAATTAAAATAATTAAAATTACTCAGTGCACGCTAGAGATAAATTTGATAAAGATAAATAATTATGATGAATACGAAAAAGTTGAGGGTTTTGATTTCATGTATAATTTTTTGAATTAATAAATCAGTTGAGAGTTCTTATACATGTATAATAATAGTATTAAGAATGAGTCATTTCGAAATTTGTTATTTGATTTAAATCACGGAATACTCCAATGGTTATTTTGAAAGTTCGAACTACGTGATGTAAATATTCTAAAGCATTTAAAGTTTTTGCTATTTATATCAAACTGAAATTTCTAAACATAAAAATGTTTTAACTTCTGTGTGATTTAACTAAATAAATAGTTATCAAATAACGTTTATATATTCTAGATTCTAATTTTGGTTATAGCATAACAAATATAAACGATTCATTTTAAGTGAAAGAATTTGAATACATTGCTTGACTTCTGAAATTAAAGAATTTATATTAAGGCATAATGTATAAAAATCTTAAAAAACTGTATTTAGTATTAAAATGTCCATATATGTGAGATTTAAAATATTCGAAATACTTTGAAACTAAATTATAATTTTATTGATATGGTATTGGTTTACCATTAGCATTGTGGACAGCTGCAATTCAACGTGGCATTGATATATATTTAGGGTTATTATAATTAAAGTTAAAGTTTCAAAACGCTGTAAAAAAAGAACGACTGATCAGAATGATGTCAAATTTGAACGGAATATTATTGAAGAAGTAGGAAAACGTATGCCATAAGAAAAAAAATTCCAAATTTTAGCAATAGACGGCGCTGTAATCATCATAATTTAAAAGGGTTCGAATACAAATGACAAATGAATCGTAAAACAACGACTAAGGTGTAAGTTACACGTTAAACCAACTGTACTGTTCAGCGTTCATAAAAAAACCATATAAAAAGCATCTATCAAATCGGTTTTTAAATTTCGCGAGACTGGCGCAAAACATGTTCAATATGCTGTTCACCGTTGTGTGCAACAAGATGAAATCGAGAAACAACATGTTCCACAACTGATAGAAGTGTCTCCGGGGTCACCTTCAGAATGTGTTGCTCAATGCGTGCCTTCAGTTCAGATAAGTGTGCAATCGAGGTACTGAACACAGCATCTTTCAGACAGCCCCATAGCCAGAAGTCACACGGATTAAGATCAGGTGATCGGGTGACCAGGCTGTAGGGAAATGATGGCTGATAATTCTAACATTTACGAAATGCGATTTCAACAGCTGCTTCACTGAATTTGCAATGTGCGGAGGAGCGCCATCTTACAGAAAAATGATCCCATCCACACATCCACGCTATTGAAGATCTGGAATGACGTGATTGCACAAAAGACACTCATAGCGCTGACCAGTGACGGTAAAGGTAACAGGATCGAAAGCACCCGTCTCCTCGAAAAAATATGGCCCTATGATAAATGATGCCGTAAACCCGCACTACACAGGGACCTTTGCAGGATGAAGTGGTACTGGTTGAGTTGCGAGTGGATGGTCTGTTGCCCATATTCGGCAATTCTGTGCATTGACATACCCTGTCAGATGGAAATGGGCTTCGTCTGTCCACATAATTTTCCACGGCCATTCATTGTCCACTTCCATGCTAGCATGAAATTCTGAAGCAAAAGTCTCTCTTGCTCACAGGTCACAGAAAACAACTTCTGCACATGGCTAATTTTGTAAGAATAGCAATGAAGGATGTTTCGTAGAATTTTATGCACCGTGCTCACAGGCCTATCCAATGTTCGGGCAATTCCCCATGCACTGCAAGGTTGCACATCATCGTTCGATTCCTCCTGCACTGCTGTTGCCACTTCTTCAACGACCGTCGAATCAATTTCCCCCCCTCCCTCTACCAGATTTCACATCAAAAGAACCTGTCTTCAAATTTCTCAATTATTTTCTCCAGACCATTGGCAGTCACAGGGTTCAAAGCCCTTTTTTAATACCCTTGAGTATCCGGAATTTCTTCAGTGTTACTGGTGCACAGTCATTGTTTTTGTAAAAAAGCTTTACAAGCAGAGCGCGGTTCTTCAGTGAGACAGTAATAGCAAACTTCTCAGACACAAAACGAGGAAAAGCTGCGTACCCGGCGTTTTTATAACAACTGAAATGAATCGTACGCATGATAGTATTTTTACAACGTTTTTCTGAATTTCACTTGGTGTGTGTGTGTGTGTGTCATCAAATTTTCGATCGTTAATTTAACCAACTTCCCATCAAGCTAGAGCTTTGAAATTTTGGGAATCGTTCTTACTCGCCTAACAATGCAATATTTAGACGTTTGCGACAAGTTTTAACTAATATTTCAATAATTTTAATAAGTCAAAATATTCTTTCCTCTAGGCGCTTTTAGGGATGAGGAAAAAACTTCTTTCCCCCTCTGGGAACACCGGGCACTCCCCACACCACATGAGGCCTCGTAAAACTTTTCTATCACAAAGGGAGATACTATCTCCCCTTTACTATCTCCGAGATAGTAAGGGTTGCTGACTTTTAGTCAGTAATCATTCGCAAGAAAGAAAGTTTCCAATATTTGGTGCCATGTCATATCACAATAATTTTTTCTGAATTCTGGTTCCCAGTTTTAATAGAATGACTAACAAACTTTCAAATCCCTGTTTTGATTTTATATTATGAATTTTTTAATACGTTCCCAATTTTGTCTTTTTAAGTAAATTTTAAAGTTAAAAATTATGTTTTCTAGAATTTGATGTACAGCATTTCAGAAGTACTAAGAAAGTAGAATTTAAATGATTGGCATGTCGACTCTAAATCATGAATTAGTAAAAATTATTAGATGCATAAATTTTATTTGCTCCATTCGTAATTTCTTAGTAAAGTTCGTTTGTGTTTTGTCCACGTTTTTGGGTCTAGAAGAGTATGGCGTGTAATACATGTAGATTTATCTACACTTAGCCAATCATACTCAAATTAGCCTCACCTCACCTCCACGCTGTTAGATCTGGTAATCCAAAAATATTTAAAAACTAAGAAGGAAAAGCTTGTATGTGATGTAAATTTTTTCAGTAAAAAATATTCAATAAATGATTGATTAAATTGAAATTATAATTAAATTTTTTTATGTATTTATCACGTGTTTGTTCTGAATTTAATGTATAATAATTAATATACTTTGTTATTATATAAAAACGTTGGTTTTAAAAACGTTGGTTTTTATCTCGAATTATTTTCTTATGCCAAACGTTTCCCCCCTTCTTCAATAATATTCCGTTCAAATTTGAAGTCATGCTGATCAGTCGTTCTTTTTTTTTTTTTACCCGGTTTTGAAAATTCAACTTTAATTACAATCACCCTGTATATACTTCTCACATAATTCTATTTTATTCTATACCTTTCAAAATAAAATATTTCCCAATTCTGCTAGTGATGAAGGTTAAGGAAATCATCAATTCGATTGACACTCAAAATATTCTCATAAAGTTTCAACAATAAGCTCAATTGATGACTGAGGGTACAAATGATGTTTCATCTGATCTTCATATTCATAGCACCAACTTATGACGCCTTTTGCTGTATGGTCGGGAACGTTATCTGCCTGTAACTTAAACCTGCCAGAGAAGATAATCCACACCACTGGATGAACGTGATCTTGGAGTTCACTCAAATAAGTTTGTGTTCTTATCTGATCCTACGGAAAGACAATTGATCATTAAGAAAGTAAAAAAAAATAGCATCCCCTACCATGCTTTCCATTTTAAACTAAGCAATTATGATGTTAGGCATCTAAGGCTTGTCACCAATCATAAATTCCTTCTATGGTGGAAAACCAAATAAAAGACGATTCGACAAAAATATTTTTCCTATCATCATAGTTCCAATTTCGATAATTTCAGAAAAACAGTTTATTCATAATTTTGGCATTGGTATCAATAATGAGGGGCTTACGCTTTGCTATATAACCATCAAATTCTATTTTGTGAAGTTTCTGATTAGCTGTTCTTCTTCAAATTGAACCTTCTTGATCTATATTTAAATGTGCTGTTATTTAATAGCTGTGGATTTACGGTTTCGGTCGAATTATTCGTACCATTGCTTGCTGGTCCCTGTCCGATAATTTTCTTCAATGTCTGCAAAATTCCCTCGTTTAAAAGCAATACATTGTTTCTCTTTGATACCGGATTATAATTTTAGGCACAGTTTCTGATATCAATATTCCTGTTTTTGCTGTTTCAGACAAGCGAGTCTCAATGCGGCGAGCGCCGTTAGCCGTGAATTTTTACATATCTCTGAGATTTGTTGTTTTAAAATAACAAAAAATGCAACACCATAAAAGCGAGAAGAGAATGTGGATAAAAATAGTTACATAGACATAGAACGCATATATAAGCAAATGGTTTTATTTTCAAGAATATTATTTTAATACAGTAAAATGAAAATTTAAGGCAATTAATGGAAAGTAGGATTACCTCCCGTGGTATTGTAAGCAGCAACCTAACGAAGTACAGTTTCTATTAACGTACGGATAGTGTCCTGAGGGATGGAATTATATATAAGACTGGCCTCTATTAAGACTGGGGTTTCTTGAAAACGATAGTTAATTATGGCTCAGATATGACCGATCGTTGGGAAATCAAACCAAGCAGGCCAAGGATGCAATTTGACATGTTGCAAGGCTTGTTGGCTAATAAAGAGATTGTGTGTTGTCGAATATTATCCTGCTGGAAGAAATAATTTTGCAGTCACTGAATTTGAGGTAGAACAATCAGCTACTGTACTTCATCAATATATCGTCAGGCGGTCAATGTGCCTTTAATGCGTATCAGAGGTTATTTATGTTAAATTGATGCATTCGTTATTGATGCATTCTTTATGCTAAATTGACTAGTAGTTTGGCAGTGGACAATAATGATCGACTGGGCTCTTTTCCCCTGATGCCTCCATATTCTCATCCAAAGACTATAATAATAATAATAATAATAAAAAAAAAAAATAGAGCCGAGTCTCTTCGCTGAACATTACATTGTACCTTTCAGTCATACAAATGGCTCAGTCCTGAAACTATAACATCTTTTATGTCGGTCTGGTGACGTCATTGGCAGTTTCCGTAAAAGGCGGTATTTAGGCAAACCGCTTTCAGCCAATTACCGTAAAACTGTTCAGACATTGGAGATTCTAAAGCTGTCCGCATATTCCGAAATCGAGAGAAGTTGCATAGTGGACTCGTATACGTGAGTTTCAACAGTGATATAACGGTTAGATTAATCAACTGCTTTTAAATCTACAATTTGGCCTTTCGTAAAATCGTCAAATTGCTAGAACTAGCTTTGATGACGTCGTCCTGCTGTCTCTTACTTCAAACTTGTGATCAGGAACAATAAATTTCTCGAAACTCTGGATTCATTAGACGACAGAGAGTGGCGATTGTTTATTCATCCACCGTTTCCTTTCCTTTTATCTCGCGCTATAATCATGTTACCAACTTGCATCTCAGATTATTTGCATAATACGGGCGAATTTTCATGGCGTCGCCTTTTATATGTCGAGAACTGTAGTATTACATGCTATAATTGTATTATCTGTAATTGCACCACCTAAAGTACATAACTAACTTTTACCTTATTTGTATATATAGCAATCATTGAAGTCTAGTGTTTCCATTACTTGTTTAACATCAGTATTATGCAAATATTAGAGGATAACGATGATTTTATTTCAGAATACCTAAGGTGAGATATAACGTTGAATTTATTTATTTTATCCATTTTGAGTCTTATAAATAGCTTGAGTCTGAATTGAGCTTCGTTTATTAGAATAATTTAATCATAAGAAATGTGCTACTCTAAAAATTTCATTTTGAAAATGGAGGAACAATTTAAATCTTGTCACTCAAAATGATGAAATATTGGAATTTAATGCATTGCGTATTAATTTTTACTCTTTGAAGGCAGCCTGAAATCTAAAATATGAATGATAGAACATTTGCAAACTTTTATAGACGTCTGATTGATTACCCTAAAATGTCTCATAATCTATTTTTAAGGTCCTATCTTTTAAAAAATTTCGGGGAAGAATATTTCGAATCTCGAATATTTGAAAAAATGCATAACTTATTTAAAATATAGACAAAATAATTTCCTGAAATATGTTTTGTTTTATAATTCATTTATCTTTCGTTTTCAGATGGAACTAAAAGAAAAATTTTGAGAATTATGAAAGGTTGTATACTTTAACCTTGTTTAAACTGATCGATATAGTTATTCAAAATATTTTCGGAGATACAATAGATTATTATAGTAAATTTTCTCGATAGTTGTTTTTTTCAGTCGTTGTTAACATCTTTTCCCCTTTCCAAATTATATAAATGAGGCTAAAGTTACTTTTGATATTGATTTAACTCCAAAAATAAAAATGATTAAAACTCAAATCTAGAAATCACTTTGATTATTAAACCTTTCGCAGTAAGTAAATTTTTTTCAATTTAATTTTTTTAGCATTTGCTTTTAAAAATTACTTTTAGAATGATATTATACTTTAAATTATTAGTAAGATTTCGAAAACATCTTTGGTCATTCTTAAAAACACACGTTTTTTTTTATTTTAATTATTTTTATTCGCTAAATCATCAACATGTCTTTTTTAAGATTTCCAACAAATATGACTGATTTAAAAGACGCGAAGGGATTGGGTGAATACCGTCTTAAGGATTATTGAAGCCAAAATACACTAAAAATTAATTTATCTAAAATAAAATCCCCTGATTTTTCTCATTCAGTTGCAGAATTTGACTTTTAAAAATATTGTAACTGTACTTTATGCGTATCATTAGATATTTTTTAAGACCTTCAGTTCATAGACAAAGCACAGGTCTTACTAAATAATCTTCAGGATATAATCTACACACATTAATTATTTCTAAGAATTTAGTGTGGAAGATCAATTAGAAAAAGAATTTCTATTTATGTAGCTAAACAAAAACGTTAAAAATGAAATAGATTAAAATTATATATATTACTAAGTAATTCTGTACCTTATTTGATTATCATATAAATTGTTATAATGTAAGTTGATTTGTAATAATTAACATAAATATATTAGTGAGCATTAAGAAATGGGATTGGTAGCTGTAACTCATTTATTGTGTTTCTAGACAAGTACGAAATCACTAAAATTTTCGATGATCAAAAATATAATATGATAACGCATGAATTAGGTTTAGGGTAACTAGAATGAATATTCCTTATATGGGAAGTGCTACCTCTTTCGCGGATTACTAAAGTTAGAAATTTAATTAACAATTTAAGACGAACCATTAATTTGATTTCCGGGGTCGTATAGTTAAGCATTTGAGAAAGAGATAGCAATCAAGAATTAAGAATAGAGAACTCGAACACATAAAGGAGATATTAGTTCTGATCAAATGCTATATTATTAAATTTTTTCTAGGAGAAAGATATTCAGGTTTGCACTTGACAGATTTGGTTTTGGTTTTATTACCGTCGCAATAGAAGTAACACAAGGGTTATTGGTGACGGACCTCGTAGTTTTGAACCTCGGTGTATTGACGAGGAGGACACATGAGCTGGCACCCCCTCTTCAAACTTCCACACCACACTAATGGGTGGACTTTGGGTCCCGACAGATTTAACGTGCATCAGCTCCGGCTACACGGCGAGCACACCAGACAGAAAGCAAACCGAATGTAATTCATCTTTAGTTTACATTAAATGCTTAACGTTTTAATCACACACACACACACACACACACACACACACACACACACACACACACACACACACACACACACACACACACACACACACACACACACACACACACACACACACACGCTCTAAAAATTTATACTCTCTTTACTTTCCTATTGAAATAATACGGCATTTATAAAATGCCGAAGGAGGGAAGTCAGTTTCAGTAGAATTAGACTCATATTTATTAGACAAGAAGTGTGCAATTCATATTCAAATCGGGCGTGTTATAATTCATATAGCAAACTCTCTTTTCGCCAATCGCTGGAAAGATTTCTAGAACCTTAATGTATCGTTGCATTTGCTCCGCAGTTCAAATAAAATTAAAATTAAAGAATGATGTCATCTGTGTCGGAACATATATCAATTTTATTTCTCTACATTTGGTGATACAAAAATGAAGTAGCATATAATCTTTAAATTTGTCATTATTGATTCCTTGTATTCAGTTTCGTGAAAAAGGTTTATGACTAATTTGCATAGAAGTTTTGGAGAGAATGTAAATTCATTAAAATATATTTAAAATAGAAAAGGCACCTTGAAATGAAACAAAATAAATCCTTGACGGTATAAGCTTAATAAATGTTAAAGAGATCCAAATACTTAAAATATTTGAGGTAATTTTATAATTGTAAATTATTGAGATTCTTTTCGAGGATTAAATGAAGTTCATGAACAATTGTTCAAATTTGTATGCATTTTATTCCAAAATTAAAATATCGTAATAAGGGAACATGTAGCTCATATATAGTTTAACTTCTACCTTGCCCTGGTTATTACTTAAATTATTACAATATAAACAGGTCTCGAATAATTTCTGTAAATTTGTTAATTTACTCTATGTAACAGGATCTGTAAAGTGATTAATAATTATTTATTTACAATAGATATTACACAGAATCTTAATTTCTATCAAGAAATTAATATTCATTGTAATATCTACATTGTTCTAATACTTTACTAACAACTAGTACTTTAAAGAATTTTGTTTATACCGACTTTTTAATGAAATTTTGTGAAATAGTACGATGAATCGATATGTAAAGATTTATCCACAGTGTAATTGCGAAAGTTCCATAACAAATTATTACTAAACAAATATTTATTCATTTCATAATGCAACTGCTGAAAATTTAAAATTAAAAGCACGGATTTCTTTTGACAAAATTATTTAAATATCATTAATATAAATAAATTATTTAAATATCATCAATATAGTTAAATTATTAAAATTCCAAATTAATTATTTCTAATTTAAAACGCTCTCTCAAAACAATATATACCACTATAAGTATTTGAAGAAAAATGATTTATTTTTCAACATAAAAAAAAAACACTATTATTACAATAACTTAACATTTTGTAACAAGAAAAGTTCATCCAAATTATACATTTTTCTTTCCTGAGTTTTAACTTTTGTTGCTGATAAAGCCATTGGATCATAAATATTTTTATGTTAAGAAAGCATCGCAAATTTCATAATGAAAGCTATTTTGCTAAAAATTCCAGATACTGCATTAAGTCCTAAAACGACTTTGAAACTCTGTCAATACACTTTTAAAATAATGATATCAAGTATCCTTTTAGAGTAACAGTGACCAGTGAAATAGAAGCACTAATCTAATATAAGGGAACTCCATTTTCTCGAAATGGGTTTGAGATCCCTTGAGATATGTATAGATTTTTACGATCGAAATGCTTGGAAGTCCTTATCTTTCGCTTCGTTTTCCTTCTGTGACTATAATTTTTTAATATGAATGGAATGTATATTTTGAAGCGAGTATTATAAAAGTATCTATATACCAAGCGTCTGACATTTCTGTTTTAATGTATTCAGGTTATTAAATTTCTTTATTTAGTATATTTACTTTTACGATAGCTCTGAAGAAGATGCAGGGTTGAGGAGATTCAGAGTAAAAATATAAAGTTTTGAAACAGAAAATAGGAAACGTGGAATCACTGAGGAGTACAAATAAATTTTCGTGCTTTTTAATGAAATTTATATAAGCTGGCGGAATTGCAAACCGCAAATGAAATTATATTGAAAAAATAATGATGTAAAAATTAGAGATATAAACTTAAAAAATAGTATTATGTTTTGCGCTTTTACATTGTTGGTATTTCTGTTTTTAGTGTGAGATAATGTATTTATCGTAAAGAGATCAGAGTCGTGTTGTTAATAAGATCTTGGAATGCTTTTGTTTCATTGCTGTAATGTTTAAAAAACAAATTAAACATGTTTATAAATTATAATTTAAGCTGAAAAAGAAGTAGAAATGACATAAAAAAAGTTCTATGCAAAGTTTTGCAAAGAATAGATTTAGCCACCCAAGGAGATCTTTTTATTATAATTATTATTAAATTACTCAGTTAAATAAAAGAATTAAAGTAAACGATGAAACTTCAAGAAATGGACAATAGTGAACTTTTACGATATTAAAATTAAAGGAAAAGTTAAATTATTAAATTGAATATAGTTAAGTTAAATATAATTAAAATTGAAGCAAGGAATAAAAAATTGAAAAGTAATCTGGTGCGCCAAAAGTGATTCACTCAAAACAGTAGCCTCTTGGGTGGCTAATAAAAGAAAATCAATATTAAAATCATTTGACCCCAAAACATTCCAAGAAGGAAGCCAAACTAAAAAGAAGTAGTTTGAATTTCTTGAGAAGAGAGAGAGAGAGAGAGAGAGAGAGAGAAAGAGGATCTTTCACGGCTTAAAATTTTGACTAATGTTATTTATTTTCAGTCATAACTTGATTCCAGTTTGCATATGATTTTAGGTAATACCTAAATCGATAAGTAAATAAAATACTTAATTTTTATATTTGCTTCACTTCAATCCAATAAAAAAATGGGGAAAATTTATTATGATTTATTTTTGAAAATTGAGTTCATTAATAGTGAAAGCAGGTATCAGACAAGTATTGTATATATTTTATATCAATCCAATAAAAGATCCAGAAGAAATTTATTATGACGTATTTTTGAAAATTAAGTTCATTAATGGTGAAAGTTGACATAAAAATTTACGAAAAAAAAGATAAATTTTTGAAAAGTGGTCAGGTACGACATTTAAAGAGTATGGAAAATAATAGCCCTTTGGGTGGCTAATTTAATTTAGAGGATTAAACTTATGTGATTTTCATTTAAAAGATGATATCTTAAGAAAGAGTTTAAAATCCTTTTTGATTTTTGCAATAAAAATGCTTGATTTAATGAAAGGTGTAGTGCATAATGGCAAAAAAATAGCATAGTCGAGATATTTTTTAAAATTAAAATAAATGATTTCATTAAAACAATATCTGAGCCAGCCAAACGTGTAACTAAGAATTTAACGGCAGCTGTAGAACATAATTCAATTTTTAGCTCCATGAAATTTACATAAAAATAATACTAATTTGGTTACTTACTGAATATGCGTATATAATATAATTTAAGTAGAAGTTTATGTAAAAGTAATGTTTGACCAGAAAATTGTATGTAATAGTCATATAAAAATGAACCCAAGAACTATCCAATAAAATAAAATTCAGAGTAGGGAGACTATAAAGTTTTTATCAACTCTCAAACAAAGAGAAATAAGGTATTCAAGCTATCTGAATTACTTTTTCATAAATTATTCCCGATATTTAAGGAAAACACATGATAATACCTTAAATGTTCAGAGAGTTCTTTCTTGTCCTTTTCTTAAAAAATGAGTTTTACGATTCTCCTTTGAGACTATGTAAAATTCTTTTTTTCTTAAAGTTCATTCTTTAGCTACTGCGTTATCTTATATGTACAGATCTTAAATTTTATCACAGATTTATATAATGTTCCATATAAAACTGCAGTTAAGAGCGATAATCTTCAAAGAGATTTATTAGAGGAATGCTAAAGACAGGCTTTAATATTTTCTTCAGGAACATCTAACACATTAGGCTTACTAGAATGAAGTTTTCCCCAAACGATTCTCAGACTTTTATTAGAAAGTTTTGTATGATCTGTGAAATAGAAGAAACAATTTCTTAAAAGTGTTCTACTAAAATTGAATGTTATCCTTTTAATGCATTGTAATGTAAACATTAATAAATCTTTAATATTTGAGACATATGGAACATCTAACACTAATAAATAATATTGTAAAACGGAAAAATTTGTTCATTCCTCAATATTTAATTCCATGTAACTTCTTATAAAGCGTATACTTCTATGCGAAAAACTGTAAAACTGTGAACCAAATAAAAATGAAACATTTTTTAAGACAATAATTGTTTCTCGGAAAATTACTTACGTATTTTTTCAAACGAAATGATTAATTCAAATTTTAAATATTGTGAGGTGAATTGATAAGATAATTTAATGAAGATAAAAGTTTACTATTTCAGAAAAAGATGAATGCATCAGTTATAAGAAGAGAGAAAAAAACAAGACGTTTTCCTACTGTCATGAAGAATTATCATATATGTTATTATAACAGTATATTTAAAACTAATTTGATTTATTTCATAATAAATTATTATTTCTTATTTATTATGAGGTTTCTTGCATTCAGCCAATGTGTATGTAATTTAATTTTTGGGTTACTGAGGCACAAATATAAGCCTACTCTTATGCATTTCAAGACTCATTGTAGCGCTATGAATTACTAATTTACAATTTTAAGATACTTCATAGTGTTCCAATTATTGATATTACACAGTGCAAGGAAACTAAAATCAATTTTTGATAATATTGACATTTCTTTAAATTATAATTATAGGATTCTACATTCCTACTCCAGAGGGCACCATGAACTAGAGATCTATGTTTTGTAGCCTCATCTAAGGGATTCACACCTTGATAGAGAGATGTAAGGGTGTGGTAATGGTGTTTCAACGTGAAATGCGATAGCTCCCCATATTTTTTATAATATGTTAAACCCATAGTTTAAATTTTGTTTCATAAATAATTTGCACAAATCACATTTTGTTATTAAGAAAAAAACATCTTTGAAAAATCTGTCTCTTTATTGAATCCTGAACCCTCCTCCTTGAGAAATTACAAAACGAGCCATTAATCCATTTTCTGTAGTTAGGATTCTACATAAATATGCCTTATAACTAAAGCTTCTATATTACTGAAATATGAAATAAAAATTGTTCCATATACAGTTTAGCCACGAACAGATTTAATTGCAAAAGGAATTAACTTTTAAGAAATAATAATTTAATAATTGGGTTAACTATTAGAATTGAAGCAATTGATAATGGGACAACGGAAAGTAAATTTAATTAATTGATTGATCAAAAGGGTGTTCAAAAATACTTTATTCTGAAAAGTGCTCGGATGATCCTTTTGTCGTTGATTAAAACAATAGCCCCTTGGGTGGCTAACATATACACAGATTTCCCATGACGTGACCAGGATGACACTAAATTTATTATTTCGAAACAGTTTAAAAGTAAAGTTATTTAATTACTTTGGAATCATTTATGGGATAATTTTATTTTAAATCATTAATTTAATTGCAGTAAAGATATCAAGACAGATTTAGGCGCCAATTACTGAAAGTGTCACTGGTGAAAAATAAGTTAAAAATAATAATATTGAATTCAAAATAATAAAAAAAAAGCTGTTATTTTTTTTTAAACATATCGTATTGGATCAGGTTGGTTTGGGTTTAGAAAATATGTTGCAATAAAAAAAAATTATAAGCAAAATATTTATCCACAACCCAGTAATGCATAGGAATTTTAAGTATTCTTTTAACATATATGAAGAGTGAAAATGGCGCAATTTTTGCTTTTAGTCTTTAGAATAAAGCATAATAACTTTAGTAACACAGAAATATCGAAATAAAATTCATGTTTCTATTATTTCAATGATATTCTTACGTTTTAGTTTATTAGAAGGCAAAAACTAATTGTAACATATATTGATAACTTTTGAATCAAAATGTAGATATTCAGTTAGAAATATTACGCCCTAGTAAAAAAAATAATTACAACCACCAAAAAATTCCATTTTTTATGGTACAAAACTAGAAAAACAAAGAAGAGGGATAGAGTTAATATATAAATATATCACGTTACGAGGAAACGGAATTCGTTTCTGTATGTGACTCAAATTATAAATGAGGCTTAGTATATCAATAGAATTCATAGGCGGCTGCACAGAAGTAGTTCTTTGAAATCTAAACTTTTGTCGGCATAGGACTCTGTGATACCCACTAGTATTGGAGCGTTAAAGGGAATGAATTGAAACAATGCTGTAAAACTTTTTGAGACATATCCAAAAAACAATACTTGTTCTTTATACTCGTACGTATTTTGAGAATTCTGTTTGGTGGTTTCTGGTTAGTTAAGCAAAAGAAAAATTGAAGTAAAAATATATTGGAAACAGAAAAATGAAAATAAAGCTTTTCTTTAGAACATGAGTGCAGAGTAACATCATATCTTAGATAAAAAAGAATTTTCATAAGCAAAATGGTTTATGTTGCCCCAGTAACAAGAAATCCGCAATTACTACATTTTAACATGTAATTTTGTGTACAAAATTTATTACTTTGCTGATATAGATAAAAATTGAAAAAAATTGGACAAGTATTTTAATAGCAGTTTAAAAGTTGCTTTTTTATTTAATTGAAACTGATTAGAAGGGTACTGTGTATGTACTCTCTCAGAGTCTAATTCTGTGCTTGAATATTTATGCAAAATAAGAAAAATAACATCATTTAGCAACCAGAGAAAAGGAAGTAAGATACGTAGTTCTGAAAGAAGGATCGTTCTTCTTTACATTTTGTTTACTTTCAAAAGAAAAAAAATGGACTTAAGATGTTCAATCTAGACCCTAAAAGAGAATTCTTTTCCTCTAAAAGTTTCACTATCAATGCTCTTAAGATTTATGGTTTAAAAATTGTAATCTGATGAAGCGTGATTTTTCTTCGCATCATTTGTTTTGATTTTTCTTCTATCACAGAAATGTGAAAAAATGGTAACTTTTTTTTGTACATTTTGCAACTCAGATTATAATTTTAAAAAGTGTCAGAAAAATTCAAATTTATAATGTCTAATATTTGTATTTAGATATCAAAATTACAAAGTTGATTCTTTTTCCGAAAAATAAGTTTTTTCATATTTAAAATTAGTTTATAAAAATGATTTTAATTTACTCGTGATTGGTGTGAAAGGAAATTCACATTTATTAGCTAACCCTTTTATATTAATCGATTGATGATACTATCTTAGTTTACATATAATTAGGAATTCTCGATTGGAAATAGAATAAAAGAATTATATAGAGTTTTTTTCATTTTATGAGTTCCGTTCTGAAATTTTCAACTATTTGTTCTTTCTTTCATTATTTTCTTTGCCCTTTGTCTGCTCAAGACATTTAAAAATTAATGTAAATCGTTAATAACTTATATTCTTTTTTTTTTTAAGAAAAAAAGTCTTTTAATTCCTCAAAAACTTTGGATATCGAAAATTCTTAGGATAGAAAAAGATGAGCATTTTCATATAAGACCTTTTCGTCGAAGTCAGTCAATCTATTCTGCCAATGAATAAAATTGACATTGAGCTTAATTACATATTTTAGTTTAACTAAAAGTTAGAAGTAAAGAAATTTCAAAATTTTTCCTACTTTTTTTATTCTGATACATTTGACTGATTTAGTTAATTTTTTCTTCAATTTAAATATGTGGTTATTAATTGCCTTGGAAACGTTTATTGTGCTTAGTCACAAATATATACGATGATTCACTACCAGTAGTACAGAAGGGGTGAGGCTTCAAAGACGATCCAGAATCACATAGCATTGCAGGATCAGAAATGTCTTCTTTATGGAGTGAAGGGTATTGCACGGGAACTTGACTGTACGGCGAGCCCATTTGAACTCCGCACTTGATTACCAGTCTTTGAAGTAGTAGGATGGAAGAATACTCAAACACTGAATCGGCCGACATGCACCTAGCGTATGGAACTGCGTACCGTAACGGGCGTACTGCTTTGTACTTGTACCAGGAACGTTTCCCTAAAAGGCATGCTCCTACATCGTACGATCTTTGCATCTCTTCTCAGAAGGACTATTTCTAATCGGACATAAATCACAAAAAAAAAAAATGCAGAGAAATGATTTTAGAACGTACTATTGTTGTTTATAAACCGGTAACTAATAAAAAATAATTATCATACAAAGACAAAAATTAGAAACAGAAATTTATTAAGAGAATTCAAAGCTTAAGAAAATGTTATAAATATTGATACAAGAAACATTAGAATAAGTAATTCAGAGAGAAAAAATGTTTTTGATAATTGAAACCAACCAAGGGAAGAATGAAATAAAGGAAGTAACTACATAAAGTAATGAGAAGGATTGCTGTAACAGGCTTTGGACTGCAAATGCGTGGTAAGACTAGTTTTATAGGATCCTACCCATCCCACTCAGCTATTACATTATTGTTAAAAGGTAATGAAGAAAAATCGAACGAAGAATGAAATAAACCTGACACTTTGCACAAAAGAAAAATTAATAAATATAAAATAGAATAAAACATCAAAAATAAAGGTAACCATTAACAGATATAACTTATTTAATTAAGAAACATATAAACAACACATCTAAGATTCAAAGAAAGGAATTATAATATTACTACGAAAAACCAATATATTATCCTACATTCATTTCATAAATGGCTAGCAATATTAAATCCTCGCTGAAGAAATTTAAATAGTCAGAACCATTTTATTATTGACGCAGCAAACCAATATTATAAAAATTCTAAAATAAATTTTAATAATTGTTTCTGTCAATTTAAAGATTAGAATGATCTGGATTAATTTCAGAAAAACAATTTAAAAAATGCAAGCATCGTCATCTATGTTCTTAAAATAAAATTAAAATTACAAACGATTAAAAAGAAATAAGCTCAATACCAGAGCAAAATTAAGTAATTTAACAGTATTTTTATAGAAAAAAAAGGCATGGAATATTTTATTCTCTGTTATAATTTTCATACTTTAAGTAAGTTTTTAAAAATTTATAGAAAACTTAGATCTTGAATTCCTAATTTGTAAAATTTTATTAAAGAAACATCCAATTTATGCATAAACAAATTGTTTACGAATGAAATAATTAAAAATGTATTTCTAAAATTTGAATTGTAGATATTGATATTCTAGAAAGGTATTTTATTCACATAAAAATTGAAAGCTTCCTTTATGTCATAAATATTACTGTATATTTTAATACCAATAATTTCTAATTTAATATCTAAATATCTAAATTCTCAGTTTCCATTTTCAAATTATTAGTTAGAATTAGATTTAAATATGAAAGTAAGTTAAGTTTTTTGAAGGTAAATTAAGTTTTATGGGTGGGTTATAATTATTTTAGGAAATTTTAATGTCACCTGTGTATCTAAGTGTTATAAAACTATTTTGGTATATATAATTTTGTTCATAAAAGTATAAATAAGCATTAGCTTATCTATTACTCGCAGTATCACTTTGAAATATGCATTTTGTGTTTGTTTTCATCATTAAAAAATATATAACTTTCTTTTAGTTCTAAATTACCGAACAAATTAAATCTTTCATATGAAGTAAACTTACTCATATTATATTTTTTAGAAATCGCCTGAAGAACTGACATGATACACATATGGAACACAATACATACATATCAATTTTCTCTTGTTTTGGCATATTTTATGTCTTTTTTAGAAATAGTTTTCTATAATATTTAGTTATAATTATAAAGTTTAGGTTTGTTAATTTTTTTAAAAAAAGTCTTTAATTTTGAACTTATCCACCAGGTAGCGACACATATTCTTTAGACTTTGTTATTTTGTAATTTTGTAAATGTTATTTAGATCAACTATTTCTATAAGGTTTATTTAATGAAAAATATTTCAGATTTTATAAGATACTTTTGGTATAAGAAATAGACATTGGTATTTCTGTAATACAGCGTTTGCTTTCTGTGTTTTAGGGACAGACTGAAACCATTTGTTTGGACACTTCCAAGTATGATTTTCAAGAGTCTATGAAGGGACTAATTATCAATCGCTTTGAAACAGAGCGCACATTAATGGAAACAGCAAGATGTGTCAATATTTCAAAACAAATAGTCTCTAAAATAATGGAGTTAATTTAGAGCTGTGCAACCATTGTATACAGGAACTATTTAGCCTGAAACTAATAGTGCTCTGGATAAGGTTGTAAATGTATAAAAACTGTTTCTAATTATCGATAGATGGCTATAATTAAGCATCGAAACAGAAAATGTATTGCTCGGCCGTTAAATTCAAAGCTTGTAACTTTAACTAAAACTATAGGAGGCTTAATAAAAAAGGCATTTATTGCAGAAGACACAAGGTATATGTTTTATTGTCTTCAAAGGTAAATGTTTCATTGTCTAGGATCTCTTTAGTTCGTTTGAATAACTTCAGAGCTTATCTCCGATGGACACATGTTTTTGTTATTGATGAATCGAAGTTTCACTTAACACCTGTTTTTAAAGAATTTTATTACTTGAGGATGTCAGAAATTTGAATCTTCCTTCGAACATAATGGAGGTGCATGTGAATTTGACTACTTTTTTTTTATTAATGAACTATTTCCAAACCTCATTGATTTAATCCTTGAAAGTGAAGTAGCTCAACGAGTACCATGACCTGCTAAATCTCCTGATCTGAACCCGATAGAGATTTTAGGAGGCTACCTTCGAGAAGCAATTTTACGAAGGTATCTTCTACCTAGAGATGTAAATACTATGAAACCCGCATGAGTGGATGAATAGAATGATTTCCACTCACTCACTCACTCACTCACTCACTCACTCACTCACTC
>BMAW01057861.1:112330-150419 GCA_019974015.1 Nephila pilipes | reverse complement strand
GTTGAAAATGTTGTACATCAAATACAATTACTAAAACATCAGAATGATGTTTATATTGAACCACATTTGCAATTAACAATAAACGTTGTTTTAAATTAATAAAAACAGTTGATATTTATTATGACAATTGACAATTGGATATTCACTTATCCCGTAACATGTTTGCAGTGCCAAACGCTTCTCTATCTGTGAGTTTTAGTACTAATTTCTTTGACATTACAAATGGAAACTGCTTGTGTTATTGTGTGTGCTCACCAAATTGTGTTACATTTCGCCCAGTACAATATGCATTAGGGCTCTAATTTTATAGGGAACATCACACACACACACACACACACACACACACACACACACACGCACACACGCACACATATATATTATCTACAAATGTCAATGTTTGAACTTAGCATTAACATAAACATGTACTATTTAAAAGTAAATGAAATTTAAACACAAAAGTATTTTTAGTAAAGGCGTAATTCATACCACATGACTCAAATAATAACTTTGATGATAAATTTTTAAATATTGTTTATAGATTTAGAGATTTTCTCTGCATACATAAGAAATAATTATATTATATAAAAAAATTGCTCTCGTATATTTTTATGACCCCCCAAGACAACGAAAGATAAATTCTTTTACATTAAGACATACGAATCTTAAGAAAAATACAAGCTAATGTTGAATAATGTTTTGATGTTAGTTTTAAAAGCGCTATTTCGATTAGATATTTAAATCTTTTTTTTAAATAAATAAGCTTTGAGAATCAATGAAACATTGCTAGCTTTAATGAATAAATAAGTTCATCCTAAATTTTAGATTTTCTTTCAACAAATGGTATGTGATTGTTGATTCTGATACTTATTTGCTCATACTGAATGCAGATAAAAAGGCTCAATCATTATCAATCACCTGTAAAGAAATACATTACAATCAATCATCATTATAGAGGTACTAGCATCAATGGCTCATGTAATCCTAAGCAGAAACGCTCCGTCACTGATCTTATTGGTGAAACGAATGGTAATAAATTTTGTAAAAGGTCGTAAGAGTTTCTTTATAGTCTTTCCCTTCCTTAAAAATAATTCAGAGCAACTTATCTATGAGAGGATTTAGATTCCAAAATTAGATAAAAATTTTAACAATGGCAAAAAAAAATTAAACAAATTTGAATGTGTGTGTTCATTTTTAGTACATTGTTCGTGTACTTACTTTATCATTTTGAGACTGAAAAAGTCTTGTGATTGATTTCAAGTTCACTATATATTAAATACTCATTTAATATTGAGGGTTGAATTTGTATGAATGCTTGCAGATTGGTAAGAAAATAAAAATTATTGCTTTTTAATATAATTCATTCATTTGTAATATACAAATAAATTTAATTTTTCAATTTCATTGACAAGTACATGTATAATTAATTTGTTGAAATAAGAAAAAGTACCCAGTATCAAAAGTTTATTTCCTTTTCCCTTGCTTAAAACTCTTTTTCGAACATGCATACATTTACAGCAATTAATCTGGAATAAATTGATATTATAATTGATATAATGTTCTCTACAAATCAAATGTATAAGCTTCAAGAAAATTCAACGACAAATTGTTCTTATTTTTAATATACACCGTTCTTATATACACATTTAGGGTATGAAAACCTTTGCTTAGAAAATTGAAAAATTAAATATATAGAACAAAAAGTTCCGGTTTAAAATTCAGTTGGAGGTAATTTGATGCAATGGAGTCACTATTAAGAAATAAGAATCACGTTTGGCAGAATACCATCAACAACTAGATTAAAAAAACCCATTTGAATTTAAAGATTAAATAATATCTTTTTGTTAGAATCTGGTTCCATCATTCATATTAAAATGGGAAATAAAGTTCAAATTTCACTCTACATATGTAATAGATATTAAGTAAGGGAAATAAGAATCAATATATTTTAAATTGAAAATATCGGATGGAAAATGAAAGTCTTATGACTTATTTGGAATACTATTTCAAGATTAAATTCTGGTATGAGGAGACTCATATGAGATGTTTATAGTAAAGGAGAAGGCATTTTGATTCATCTCTTTCATATGTAAGGAGACTTTGAAAGAGAACTTTGGACGGTCTTTAAGTTTCACCTCTTTTGAAAGGTTAATTGAAAGGAAGACAGTCCTGTATGAAAAGCTGTTTCTGTGTTTTAAGTATTTCATGAGTGAAAGGGATAGATTCGAAAAGCTGAACAAAGGGTTTACTCGTATATATACATAGAAAGAATTTTTTTTTCTTCCTTGCTTGGAAATACTTTTACTTTTCCTAAAATAATTTAAAATTTTTACTGTAAAAGTACTATGAAAATTTTTGGAATATATTTATTTCAAGGTCTGTACGATATATTTAAGTTTTTATGCATTTATTTCAATTACAATCATGAATGCACTGATTTAAATTGGAATGATTAATATTATAGTTTGTGTTGGCATGGTAAAAAGTTTGATATTCAGAAACATATTTTTGCATTTGAAAGAAATTTAAATATATGATGGTAAATGTACTACGTAAGAAAATTTACTTTTAAATATTTTACCATTTGAGCATAGATTTAACGAATAAAAATTTACTCTTGCCTTAGAGATTAATAATATACTTTTTTTAAGGGATTGTGATAATTTAGTTTCATCTCTGATTAACATGAAAATTACAAGATATTCAAGGCAATAGTAACATTTTATTATTGATTTCAACAAGGTACTTCTTGTTAAAGGACTTAAATAAAAGGAAGCATGTAGTCTGCTTTGGCAAACGGAAATTTTTGAAGAAAAAATATTTGTTATATTTTTTTAATAAAAACATTTAAAGAAACTCAAAGAAACTTTTATAATTTAACTAAGACAAAGTTGTGTACCCAATGAATTTCAAAAAAAATATTATTTTTTCAAAATTTTAATATCTATTTTCCAAAAGCTCTGAATGTCACAAATAAAAATCCATTAATTCAGTTGTTATTTATTTATTACATAATGAATATCATAACCAATTTTATAAAGATACAGATAAATATAATATTTTGAATATTATTAATAAAAAGTAATGAAGTTAATTACTAGAAAATTAACAATAAAAATATAATAAAATAATTACTGATATCATGATATATTTATTGAAATATGTAAAATTTATTTGTTCATAAAATTATTATGGAAGGAAGGGAGAGATTTATATAAAAGTAAGATTTAGGTAAATGGGAAAGGAATTACCTATTAGTTATGGAAGGAAGAGAGGACGCAAAATTAAATAAATTCTCTAACATCAAACAGATATCAATCGAAGTCGACAATTTATTTTTGGTTCTAAATAATTATCTCAAATTTATGTGTTTTGATTAATGTCTTTTTATAGTTATTCAATAATATTCTTAAAATTGTTTCACCGAATATTATTGCTGTCAATATCTTCTAGAAAAATATAGAAGTTATTTCTGAGCCAATGTATTGGCTAAGTATTAGGGTGAAAATAAATCTGGACATCCTGGTATCCTGACCGAAAACTATTAAGTGTGTTTATCAATCTATTCAATGATAGAAAAAAGATGTTTATTTATATTTCTCTAGCGCAGCGTTCAATAATTCAATTTCTCGTATTTTTTCCCGAGAAATACGATAATGAATTCAGTAAACGACATTTTATTTCCCTTGTCAATGTCAGAGGGTCACACTGACTGGAATATCGAAGGAAGTAGAGGTGTTAGCTACCACTCTTCTTCATTTTATTAAGGATTGATTAAAAGTTAGACAGGAAGTTTTCTTAAGAATTAAAGTCATCATGTACATTTTTCATTTGTCAAAGAAATTCCTTGTTTTATGTATCATATTTGCAGCAATTAATTTTGCTTTGAGGCAAGGAATCTATTATTGATACATTTCACTCTGAAGATATAATGTATTATAAATATGCTGGAAATTGCTTAAAAAAATAGTCCGTGGAACGGTTTATCTCTAATGTTTTGCTAATGTTTTGTCATGTAGTTTACAAAGTAGAAAATTTCTGCATGCATGTATTTGTTTGCTTTTGTCATAGTCTATTCTTCCTTTAACCAGTGATGAAAAGTTTAACGATGTAAAAATTCAATTCTCTTTAAGACCTTAAATTAAAATCAATAATAAAGGATTAAGATAATTTTGGCATATCGACGAATGCATAACTTTAATTTATATGTAATCAAGATTTCTCTGTTACGAAATATCTGAAAGTAAAGTCAAATTAATCACAATCTCAAGTCAGGCCACCGTCTTGAATTCTTCTAGTATTTTCCTTTGTTCTTAGAATGTTTTGGATTCAAAAGATTTTGATATTACAGTTAATTGCTTTTCGTTTTGCAAATCTTTTGATACCATCAAATCTGGGGAGAAACAAACCATACTCCAGTTAGTGTCTTTTCGTT
This sequence comes from Nephila pilipes, assembly GCA_019974015.1. Taxonomy (NCBI): domain Eukaryota; kingdom Metazoa; phylum Arthropoda; class Arachnida; order Araneae; family Nephilidae; genus Nephila; species Nephila pilipes. Next base: position 145,987 of record BMAW01057861.1, on the reverse strand, counting down.
CTAATTCAGAAGACTTTCTACAACTGAATAAATTTTATTTGAGTTTAATTTAATATTTTAATTTAATTGTGCCCATTAGAACTTCACATTTTTTTTTATTTTAGCTTACAATCTTTATAAACGTGACGTATTTAATATATTTATCAATAATTAGTTATAATTATGAAATATAAAACAGGTACAGGTTTGGGAAGCGTCTAGTACTATAAGATACATTGAAACGATCCTTTTTTCCTTTTTAAAAATAATATTCTAATAACGTATAATAATTTTTTTTCTTACAACGGCTAATAAAGAATTTGGAAAATTGGATATAGAAACAAAACAAGAAAATATTTTTATCAAATCTTTTTTGTAATTGCAATTGTTAGCAACATTTATGATATTCAGAGACATTGCAGTATTTATCAATGCATATGTAGCGGTTCGCCAACAGGCAGATCATTCACCGATTGTGGAGACCACCAAACAGATTCTATAGGCGCTGTGAGGCGTTCCTCGCCAAAAGTAGCAACCCTGGTGTGCGCGCTCTTTCTCTTCTGAGAACTGACTCTCTCTCTCTCTTTCCGACTTGCGCTGTAACTTCATGCTCGCTCGAAGCTCGTTGTACATAGTTCAATGGTGTGTTATTAAATAAATATCAAAAAGTTTAGTCGGTGTCTATGTTTAATGCAGCATTGGTGACCCTGATTAAGAATTACACCTTCAGATTGAAATAGATTAAAAACGTTTTCACCGATGTGCACGTGTCCGACAAACAAGGTAAACTTTCATGGTCTATTTGTGTTTGGTTCAGAAATATTTATTTTAAATCAGCAATTTAACTCTTTTCCTTAATTCATTATTATTTTTTTAATTTTTCATATTTCGCGGTTCTATATTTTGCAAAAATGAATGAGACTAGTAACGCTCAACAGCGCGAGTCACGTGTCGCTGATAAACTTCCACCGCTGTGGAAACATAATATAAAGCTTTGGTTTCTACAAGCAGAAGCAAATTTTGAGCTTTCTGGCATTACTAATGATGTCACTAAATACAATAATGTTATTGCTGCAATTGACTTTGAAATTCTGTCGGTGGTTTCCGATTTACTGTTTGACCCACCACACGCGGATCGGTACACCACACTAAAAAACCGATTAATTCAAGAGTTTTCAGATTCGGAAAATCTACAAATTAGAAAATTGCTTTCTGAACTACAATTGGGTGACGATAAGCCGTCTCACCTCTTACGAAAAATGAAAGAATTAGCAGGCACTGCGATAAACGATGATTTTTTAAGAAACTTGTGGCTTCAACGACTCCCTGCCGAAATCCAAACAATCCTTTCCGTAAGTTCCGAAAAATTAGATAACCTAGCGAAATTGGCGGATAAGATCGCTTCCCCGTTTACTCAAAATGTATACGCCGTTTCGGGTCGCTCCGAGCAATCGTCCGATTCTCCTCACTCCCCTTTGAATGAAATGGTTGCACTTCGAGGTGAAATCGCCGCTCTCAGCAAGCAAGTAGAACGATTGTCTAGAGACCGATCAAGGAATCGCTCTCGCACGAGGTACGGTAAATCACCTTACAGGAGCAAGACTCCCTCGCGGAGGGAGGATTACCATTATAACGATGATTTTTGTTATTATCACAACCGGTTTGGCTCAAAAGCTAAAAAATGCCGGGAGCCCTGTACTTTTGCCAAGGCTTCGGAAAACTAAACAATGCTATCGACGCCAATATTTCAGCGGCAGACGTTTCGATAGCACCACAATCTGGCCGCCTCCATATTTTTGATCGAAAAACCAATATAAAATTCCTCATAGATTCAGGATCTGATGTATCATGTTTACCAGTTTCTAAAACGAACAGAAAATTAGTCCCAGAACCCATACAACTAACAGCAGCTAATAACACAAAAATATATACGTATGGATCTAAATTATTAGATGTCGATCTTGGCTTGCGAAGAAGTTTTAAGTGGCAATTTATTTTAGCATCCGTTCCTTTCGCAATTATAGGCGCAGTTTTTTAAAGCATTTTGACCTAATTATCGACTTAAAACGACAAAGGCTTATCGATACAATTACCAAACTAAATCGCTATGGTAAAATTCCCGCTGGTCTTAATACTGCGACGATAAAGTTAAGCTCCGGAAATACAGTTTATCATAAAATTTTAGCGGAATTTCCTGACCTAACAGCACTTACTTCTAAAATTAAAAAAGCGCCACATAATACGATGCATTACATCGAAACTACTGGACCACCTGTCCACAGCAGGCCTAGGCGTTTAAACCCAAAATTGTACAATATTGTAAAACAGGAATTTCAATTTATGATGGAGCAGGGTATTTGTAGGCCTTCCAAGTCACCCTGGTCATCTCCACTTCATGTAGTCCCAAAAACCTCAGGTAGCATTCGACCAGTAGGAGATTATCGTAAATTAAATGCATGTACAACCCCTGATAGGTACCTGATACCCCATATACAAGATTTTTCTAACTCACTTTACGGTTGTAAAATTTTTTCAAAGATCGATATTGTACGCGCATACTTCCATATCCCCGTCCACCCGGATCATATTCAAAAGACGGCCGTATGTACGCCATTTGGCTTGTACGAGTTTCCGTACCTAAATTTTGGCCTCTGTTGAGCAGCCCAAACGTTTCAAAGGTTCATGAATGAAATATTAGGTGAACTCAGATTCTGTTTTGTCTCTTTCGATGATATTCTGATTTTCAGTAAAAGCGAGGCTGAGCATAAGGCTCACGTTCGTGCGGTATTCCAAAAGCTCCAACATTGTGGGTCAACACTTAACACTTCTAGATACGTTTTCGGAGTATCAGGAATTTCCTTTTTAGGACATCTCGTAACACAGCAAGGGACAAAACCATTGCCTGATAAAGTTGAACCAATATTAAATAACCCAAAGCCTAAGACAATAAAAGAACTTCAGCAGTTTCTTGGAATTTTGAATTTTTTCCTCCGATTTTTACCTAACGTAGCCCAACACCAGATCGCTCTAAGTGAATTTTTAAAGGGCACTAGAAAAAATGATAACAGGGTAATCTAATGGACTACCCAAGCCGAACAGGATTTTTGTACTTGCAAAAAAATAATTGCAGATGCAATGCTTTTGGCACATCCAAAACCACATGCAGAGTTGATACTGCACGTAGATGCATCCGACTTTGCGATACGGAGGTGCATTGTTCCAAATAATCGATAACGAACCCCAACCTCTCGCGTTTTTCTCTAGGAAATTATCCCAAACGGAAAAAAATTATAGTGCTTATGATCGTGAGCTACTAGCTTCATATACTTTCATTAAACATTTCATTCACATGCTTGAAGCTAGGGATTTCAAATTATTTACCGATCATAAGCCATTGACTCACTCCTTTAAACAACGTTTAGATAAATGCTCACCACGACAAGCCAGACAGCTGGATTTCATACCCCAATTTACAACAAATATTTGCTACCTCCCAGGAAACGAAAACATAACAGTGGATAGCCTTTCCAGAATAGCTTTTATCGAAATGCCAAACCCTATCAACTATGAAAAGATTGCAAAATCGCAAGAATCGGATTTAGAGCTTCAATATTTAATTAGTAACCCTCAAAGATTACAGTTAAAGAAAATAGTTCTGCCAAATTCTGACATCCCTTTATTTTGCGACGTATCTATTGGAACTGCTCTCAAGACCTTATATCCCAAAGGAATACCACCAGCGGATTTTCAGTCAATTGCACAATATGTCTCACCCCGGTTTTTGAGCTACTACAAAATTAATTCGTTCACGTTTCGTGTAGCCATCAATAGGTAAAGATTGCTCTGCTTGGTCTAAATATTGCATACCGTGTCAAAAGGCAAAAGTGAGTAGGCAGACCAAAACCCCATTAGGCTCTTTTCATGACCAAACACGGAGATTTGACCATATGCACTTTGATATAATCGAATCATTCCCACCATCAGCTGGAAATTATTATTGTCTTACGATGATAGACCGTTATACACGTTGGCCGGAAGCCATCCCGATACCCGATATAAATGCGGAAACAGTAGCAAGAACTTTCTACAATTATTGGATAACACGTTTTGGTTTTCCTCGCATAACAACCGATCAAGGCCGCCAATTTGATGGATCTCTTTTTAAAGCACTAGTCTGTCTGCTAGGAATAAAGAAAATTAGAAAGACTGTCCACCATCCTTAATCAAATGGTTTAATAGAGGAATTCCACCGCCCTTTAAAAGCCTACAATACGGCGCAATGGGTGTTCGCCTTACCAACCATTTTGCTTGGTTTTCGTACTGCTTTTCGAGACACCATTCAGGCAACAACGGCTGAACTGGTGTATGGTACCACCCTCCGACTTCCAGGGGAATTTTTTAATCCTACGCCTTCCGACATTCAGCCGATGCAGCTGGTGGAGGATTTAAAAGAACATTTCTCTCATATCCGACCACGACCTACTTCGAATCATGGAACTAAAGCAGTTTTCATCAATCCGGATCTGAAAACATCAACACATGTTTTTGACAGACATGATAGTGTAAATAAACCCCTCCAAACAACTTACGATGAAACCTTCAAAGTGTTGCGGCGAACGGACAAAGTCTACGACGAGGACATTTCTGGTCGTAAATCCATCCTGTCGTTGGACAGACTAAAACCAACTTTCGTCGCAAATAATAGTGACTTTCCCGAAATAGACTTGCCTCCACCAAATCAAGACATTACAATCTGGACGGATTGTTCGTTTTCCAAAACGTTTCGCATCTTAAGGATACTGTGGGCGGTTCGCCAACAGGCAGATCATTCGCCGATTGTGGAGACCACCAAACAGATTCTACAAGCTCTGCGAGGCGTTTTTCGCCAAAGGCAGCAACCCTGGTGCACGCGCTCCTTCTCTTCTGAGAACTGACTCTTTCTCTTTTTCTGACTTGCGCTGTAACTTCATGCTCGCTCGGAGCTCGTTGTACATAGTTCAATGGTGTGTTATTAAAGAAATATCAAAAGGTTTAGTCAGTGTCTGTATTTAATGCAGCCGCCGCCGCAGATATATTGAACAAATAGAGGCCTATTAAATCGTCATGAAGTTAAACTTAGGAGAAGACCATCCTTGTCAAGCCATTATCAGAAGTTGTTTCTAAATAAATATTCAAATTACTGTTTAAGAGTTCTAATTTCTTTTCTTGTAAAAAATCGCTTTTTACGTAGAACAAATATATTACTTTAATTCGTCGATTCTCTCTATATGATAATGGATCCTAAATCACATGGGTGTCATACTTGACTCTTAAATGTCTTGAGTATCTGGTGACTAGCGTTATGCACAATTAAGCCTCTTTTGTAAATTAAAGAATTTTAATAAGAGAAAAACACACATGCTAAGAAAACAGTGTTATCGTGAAATACAATAAGCTTAATATTCATGTGAAGAGTATAAAAACAAAATTATATTCCCTATGTAGGAAGAAAGAAATTGTTGACTGTATGAATATTTTAATTTAATGGATTTGTATTGTCTACATCTGGAATATATGCAATAGAGTTCACGCTAGTATTTGGATTCATTTTGGAATGTTTTAGACTAGTGTTATTGAATATGATCTGATTTCGGACACTTTTATAGTTAGAAAAATGCAAGGTAATTTTTATCATATTCTGTATTACTTTCTTACTGTACAAAGATCATTATGTTCAATTAATTTCTAATTTCATTTTTAGTTAATACATTTTTTTTCTGCTTAAATATATTTCGTGTTCTTCTACACTTCAATTTGTAATAAAACTCTAATTTATATCTTATTGGGAAAATTTTTGTGTTTAATTAATGAGAATATTTTTAAAAAGGAAGAATGATCAAGAGAAATGTGTATTATAACTATACCGACATAAGACTTTTTTTTTTTTATCAGAAACTATTTCCCAAATGAGAGTTTAGGGTTACAGTGAAAACATCTTTAACTTTGAGAATAGGGACATATTCTTCCGGAATTTGAGATGTAAATAAAAGGAACCACTTTTTTTTTTATTTATTTTGTGAAACGTATTAGAGGGGTATTACATTCATTTATAAGATCTAATTTTTCTATTTTAAGTCCTTCAGCATGAATTTCATCACAATTTCTGATAATATATTTTTATTTTATTATAGATAGAATATATGTTTACTTGAAATTCTAAATTTATAAATCTGCTCATATAATGACAAATATTTAGAATCAAAAGAAAAAAATTCAGTTGTATAATAAAGAAAAAAAAATGTATAGCAAGCTTTTTGAAATTTACAATGAAATTCTTTGGGCAAATATTATATTGATATTTATTTGAAGACAATAGGAAGACTGATTTACGAACAATAAGTATTGCAACTTGTAAGAACAATTACGGATCGAAAAATAAAATCGCGTTACTATACTTAGAATACTAAACGTCTCATTTACTTGTTTCAAACTGCATAAGTACATTCGATGTAAGTAAATACAGAAAGAAGTTAACATATACTCGTATATGACATATCTTGAGATTGTTATTATTTATTGTGATATTCACCAAAATAAGGGAGTCGTAATAAATAATGAATGTTTGATTTTATTGAATGATTCTGGAGCATTTTACTCATTTATACTTCAAAGCCATAACGATTTAAAGCGCTTGAGATTACATAGCTCACACAGAGTTATCAACAAAGAGAGAGCGAGCGAGCGAGAGAGAGAGAGAGAGAGAGAGAGAGAGAAAGCGTAAAATTGAACAGAATACTTGACAGAGAAAAGGATTATTTCTCGATGTAATTTTGTTAATTCAGCTATTAAAAGGGGCTAGGGATATTACTATACCACGCACGATTCCAACTCGGAAGTCGGTATATTTGAAAGTGGAAGAAAAAGTTTGGTGTTAAGAATAATTGAATAAAAATAAATACGATAAACTGAATATGTTATCCCAATTACCCCTCCCATCCTTCAGCGTGACTCGTAAAACAGCTTGGTCAAGGTTACTGACGGCCCAGGGAAGATGAAAATTCAGTTAAAAGTTTTTTTTTTTAAATCTATAGCCTTTTTGATCACAGAATATAGCATTGAGTAATTATCTTTCATAAAAGCATTTTACGCAAATGCATTAAATATTCAAAGTATAATATGTAACAAAAACGTAATTCAATGTGACTTTCAAATAATATGATAATAACAATGTGAAACAACAATATCACAACCAATTATGAAGGTAAACATATATGTGAGACACATCAGTAAGACTTAATTTAAATTTTTTAAAACAACAAAATGAATGAACTCTAAAGATTGTCCATAGAGGGCTCTGAAACAAAAATTGTCTTCTCATACTTGTTTTTTTAATGTGTTTCAGAGGGTTTTCTTCTATTTGTAGAAAAAAAAGAAGAGTTTTTAAAATATGCAAACATTGACTAAATATAAAAAGGGCTATATAGAAGTACTTGTTACCATGAAAAACAGTTTGCTACAAAAGTATGAAATCATAGAAACATAATTGTCTCAAATTGAATAAAAAAACAACAATACAATTACAATACAATTGAGTTTGTGTAAGTACATGATTAGATTGACCTCTGTGACAAATAGCATTGTTTCTTCGTGAAGGCAACTGTTCATGGAACAGGATTGGTCAACAAGTATGGGCAAAATATGATAGTGGCGTTGTGTTTTGTCCCAAGCATCTTCTCTAAGAGAGAAAATTCATAGAGTAAATCACAATTGTGTTAAACTAAGCATCTATAACGCCTGCAATCACCTCACAAAGATTTTTTAGGCCTCAGTATTCTAGTTGTTATGGTCGTGAACTTGAGACCGGTGTTGCTTTCGTCGAATGTGGATTCGAGCACTGATGCCACAAAAGACACGCCATGTAGAGGAGCTAATGCATGTTATATCTGTCGAGGTCATAAGTCCTTCTGTTAGCTTGGTGTGAAATTTTAGAGAAGGGGGGTTCCAGTTCAGTTATCGTGCTCATCACTTGAACGATGTTCAAAATTACGAAGTCTGTCGACGAAAGCTTTCGTGTTTCTTTTCCGTGCAACGTCAATAAGCAATCACAATCACGTAATAATTTTTCACTTTGTATATTATGAAAAAACTCCGGTAGGAATCAGTCCTCCATAGGGGATAATTTTAAACGGGTAAATTCTTAACAATGGGTATAAATTATAAAGGCAGGTACATATTTTTTTAAAATTTCACTTGTTTATTATTGTGTATACGTGACTTAATTTCGATTTATCAAGAGTATAGTTTAGTTTTATTAACGTCGATCTAGAAGAAATAAGAAGGCTATTGGCGACGGACCTCGTAATTTTGAACTTCAGTCAAGTAACAAGGACGACACCTGAGCTGGCATCCCCTCTCCTAACTTCCCTACCACTCTAAAGAAAGGACGATCGGCCCCGACAGATTTAACGCGATTGATCAGGAGAATAGAAACAAATTAATTTAGAAATATTTACAATCAGGGAATCTTTATTTGCAAAATGATTTGGCTTATTAATTTCAGAACATTATATAAGATTTTCATAACATTTCATAAATATTTCATAAATGTCAGGAAAAGGAGGACTCAATTTTCTAATATTAAGTTAATGAAATTCTTCATATGCAACAAGATCACCTGGAATGAATTTTCTTCTGTTAATCGAGTATTATATCTAATTTTATTTTCCTTTTGAAAATCTTTTGTTCTTTGTAAAGCCTATTTACGTTCTTCGTCAACAGTTTCATAATATCTACTCTGACATATAGGTGATTGATATGGTGAGAAATAAAATAAATGTATGCTGATGAATATTTAGTTATTGCGTGTGGAGTTAAAAATTATATTCATTCCTTACTTTGTCCAAGGAATTTTTTAGTTGAAGAAGAATTTACTTCACCTCTAAGTTTTGTAACAATGGATGGATTGATTAACGTTTTCCTTCTTACCATTATTTTCTGAGTAATGAACAGTGTATACATATATATAAAATATCAAATTATCAGAATTTCTCGCTGAATCATTACCATAAGAACATAAACTTCTCAGTCTATAGCATCTTGCCTAGGTAGAATGTATTGGCTTCATTAAAGCAGTGATTACTAAATATTTATGATTAAGAGTTTGTTTGTTGAAGAAACTTTCTTATTCTTTTTTTTTGAACACCTTTTCCTTTTATTGGGATTTCCGTATCTGATAGTTATAATTATAATAAATATTTTGAAGTTATAATAAGGCTTCGTCACGTATGAAATTAGAGTTGCAGGATAAAATTTATTCGCACGCGCTCGAAAATGACAAATTTCTCTACTTTCTCTGCGTTCGTTAAATTTTTTAGGGAGTTTTGGATTCCGTTTTCCATTTCTTAAGAATACACCAGAGAATTTTATACGACTTGAATTCTAAACGCTTCAGTATAAAATTTAAACTGATAATTTAGTAACACGTGTTAAGAAGAAATTCACAATAGGATTTATGTAACTTAACAATCTAAGCAACCAGAATTAACATAAAAGGTGATCAGTACAGGAAATTAGATCCATGTACTTATTGAACATATGAATTTTACTTTTTTTAAAATCCAGATTTACCAATTCTACGAAATTCCAAATAACATATCACGATTAAGTTATGTATGAAACATCATTTAAACAATCAATGCATTTATTATTTTATTATACCTTACTGATTCTTTTGAAGAAAAGATAATGAAACGAAAATTATACCTTTCCCTGACTCTTATTACCAAGGAAATGGAAAAAGTTCAGTTGGCACACTACATACCTCAATTTGTTACTGCGGCCGTTGAGTAGTCATAGTTGTGAGTTCTAGGTTCGAAGATGTTGCAGTCATGTCCCTAATTTGGAGTCAGTTTTCATGAATGGTATATTATGTGAAGTAATAGAGCTGGTGTACCTTGAATTTATATTCATCTGAAACTACTCCAGGCATAAGAAAACTTAGAAAGGGATGTAACAAGTCAATTGAAAAGTCCCCGGCCTGACACATAGATGGTGCTACTAGGAATTAAATCCATATGTTTTTTAGTTAGCCCTAACCCTCAAAAGATGCGTGTATAAATTTGACAGCTGTCGGATTATTAGTTTGTGAATTATAGCATTTTGAGTGAAGCAACTTTTGTTATGAAAAAAATGGATAAAAAGGAATTTCGCCTGTTGATAAAATATTGCTTTTTGAAGGGAAAAAATACAGTTCAAGCAAAAACTTGGCTTGATGCCGGACACAGCCCCAGGAAAATCAACCATCAAGGATTGGTATGCTAAGTTTAGACGCGGTGAAATGAGCACCGAAGACGGTGAACGCAATGGACGCCCAAAAGAGGTTGTTACCGACGAAAACATTAAAAAAAATCCACAAAATGATTTTGAATGACCGTAAATTGAAATTGAATGAAATAGCAGACACTCTAAAAATATCAACTGAACGTGTACATCATATTTGGGTACGAGAAAGCTCTGTGCAAAGTGGGTGCCACGCGAGCTCACTTTTGACCCAAAACAATTACGAGTTGATGATTCGGAGCAGTGTTTGAAGATGATCAAGCGTAATAAACCCGAGTTTTTGCGTCGATATGTGACAATGGATGAAACATGGCTCCATCATTTCACTCCGAAGTCCAGTCGACAGTCATCCGAGTTTACTGCACACGATGAACCCTCTCCAAAGCGTAGGAAAACGCAACAGTCGGCTGTCAAGGTTATGGCGTCTGTATTTTGGGATGCGCATGGAATAATTTTCATTGACTACCTTCAAAGAGGAAGGACCATCAACAGCGACTATTACATAGCGTTATTGGACCGTTTGAAGGACGAAATTGCCGAAAAACGGCCGCATTTGAAGAAAAAGAAAATGCTGCTTCTCCAAGATAATGCACCGTGTCACGAGTCAGTGAAAACGATGGTAAAAATCCATGAATTGAGCTTCGAATTGCTTCCTCATCCACCGTATTCTCCAGATCTGGCCCCCAGCGACTATTTCCTGTTCTCAGATCACAAAAGAATGCTCGCTGGGAAGAAATTTTCGTCGAATGAAGAGGTGATCGCCGAAACTGAGGCCTATTTTGAAGCAAAGGACAAATCGTACTACATAAATGGTATCGAAAAGTTTGAGGGTCGCTATAATCAGTGTATCACCCTTGAAGGGAATTATGTTGATTAAAAAAACTAATTTTACCAAAAAATGTGTTTTACTATGGTAGGCCGGGGACTTTTCAATTGACCTGTTACGAACACAAATATTGTTTTCTAACTTGCTCTTGGTTCAAAAGATAATGTTGGTTACCAACAGTATTTGTTTAGCTACTGGTGCGAAGCTAAATAAAACAAACTAAGTCTAAACTATTTCCCAAAGAAAACTTGTTTAATTATTTTATTCGATATAGAGTTTTCTAATTAACTTTTTTATCATTACAGATTTGAATTATTTTGTCTTGCTTTCTAAAGACTGTTCGTGATTTCCAATAAGCTCCAGACTTAATTACATTCAACGCAAGTCTCTCTTTTCCATATTAAACATGCTTAACTCAGAGTGAACAATAGGATGGTAAATTTACATTAACATATGATAAGACAAAAAATACAGAATATAAATAACTTAATAAAAATGGTGAACACTTATAAATTACAAATGATGATACAGAGCTAGCCCTATCAAAGATCGATATTTTATTAAATATTATGCAGTATACAATAAAAGTTAGATTAACTTCAGGAAAGGGTTAGTTCCAGACTTTCTGCTCTATTTTTAAATTTTAATACAGTTATTTAATTAAAATTTCCTGGTAACATTATTTTTTTCTGATATTATTTAAAAATTTAATATGATAATTCAGTAAATTTCAAGCTTTTGGAATATGGTTGCATCAAGTGAAAAAGATATTTAATTATCACCAAATGTCCGAAATTGTTTTTTAAAACATCCATTAAATTTTTTGAAGTCCTTTAAATTATTTATTGAATTTTTAGAAAATTTTGAGAACCCATGTGTGACTTTAAATTAAATGTTAAATAACTAATGCATTTACTTTTCTGAATGACTATTTCAATAATAGTTGCAATTGTTAACATTCTTATTTATAAAACTAAAAATCAAAACTTAGTTTTCTCATACATATTTCTTAAAGCTATTAAAAATGCTGATGTTAAATTAGAACATTTTAAATTTTACATAATACTCATATACAGATAATAAATATTAAAAAAAGTAAAATGAACAGAATAAACTCAAAGTCTTTCGGATACATTAAACTTAAAATCGAAGTATACAATTCAAAGGAAAATATAACATATATTAAATTCTTTGTTCTTAAAGACTTGTCTCTAGTTGATAAATTGTTTCTTGTTCACAGGTTGTAATACAATAGCTACAATATAACATTGGCACATGAATGAAATTTTTATTATTTAAAATTTCAGCTAACCATTAATTTAAACTTCTAATTTATGTGCATAACAGTTGCAATATATCATAATAAATTTAAGCCACGATCAAAAATGAAACAATTTTAAAATGGTTGATATAGGAAAAAGTTAGTTTTCGTTTTTAGGAATCTTCAACAAGTTTTTAATTGTTAAAGCATGTAACACAATATATTTAATGACTACTAGTAATTAGCAGCGACCATCTATCATGTGGTAATTTATTTTGTAGAATGTTTTACTTTAAATACCTTTCACACTGATCTTATATATGAATAAAAATAATTTACATTGAATTACTTCCATTGACATGGATGATGTTGATTTAGAGAAGTGAATGCAAAGTTATAAAAAAAATAATCTTATGTCTTAAAACATAAATATAATTTGATTATAATGTAATTTTCAGAATCTTACTTAGTACTTTAATGCTATTGCCATGATATGGAATTCAAAATACATTCTATGACTTTCAATTTTAGTATAGATTCTTATAACAATTTCAGTAATTTAAAACATCCCACCAAACTTACAAAATTAAAACTCATTATGTATAATTTACAAGAAAAATAATTTATATTATGCTTTTTAATAAAAGGAAATATTTAGTTAGCAATGTTTTAAAATAAACAGTGCCTAGCAAGCTTTTAAAGAAACAAATCGACCCTATTCTAAAATTAAAGCAATATATGCATATATGAATAAGTGTATGACTTAGAAAAATTATATCTATCATCTTCAAAGATGCTATTTTTTTAGCTTAGAATTACAAGTTACTGATTTCTATAAAATACGGTATGTCAATCTTATTTCACCTATTTAAAACTGTTCAAGGATTGATATAATTTTTATCAAGTTACAAAAATAAATTTTTTTTTACAAATTTATAAAGGTACCATAAGAATAACAACTCCTACTAACTAGAATCGGTGGAATCCAACATGATTGAAGGACTGATAGAAATCATTTAATGATTGAAAAAATGGTTTCAATTTAAAAAAAAAATAGTTAAGAAATAGCTAATGTAATGAAATGAAAAATTCTATACATATTAGTTTTAAAAAGTTATATTGATTTTCCGTTCTTATTTTTGAAAAATATTTCAGATTTCTTTACTTATAGATGTATTTTTATATATGTATAATAAATACAGCCCATGTAAATGCATTTCAGAGGATAATGTTTCTTAAGTAGTTTCTAAAACATTTCACCTAGCTGAAAACAACAAACTGAAACTTTTTGACTAAATAATTTTTCTTAAGTTTATGGATATTCAGGGAAATATCTAAGTTGGACTCTTATAAAGCTTCTATAACAATTAATCTAGACTGGTGTGCCAGTAATTTGTCTTACCACAATGATAATATATATTCTACAGTCAAAATTCGATTACTACAAACTGACAAATCTGAAGGAATATGTATTTTTTTAATATATTTTCTTCTATAGATTTGAGATCCTTCTCTGGTATGATTAAAATCTTTAATGAACTCATAACTGCTTTATGTTTTCTGAATCTTTCTTTAAGATGGAAAATTACAGCTTCGAAAAATTGATTAAAATAGTTATCCAAAATAAGATTCGAGTTATTCTGCTGGAATATTAGAATGATGAGATTGTTTTTTTTTTGTTGGTCATGGATGAACAATTCTATAATCTTCTTTCTTTATTCGATTTAAAACAGATTTCTATTTTTAAGAAAATAGAATTAAAAACCATTTCTGAATGACTGTGAATCACTTTAATTTCTTTTTCAATATCATCATACAGTTGAACTGCGGCAAATGAAGTCCACTGCTTTATAATACAAAATCCTAGATAAGGGCAACGTAAGAAAAAGTATTTTTTCTATCGAAAATAAAGTGATGACTATACTGAGAAGCATTAGAAGAAAAAAAAGTTCAATTTTCTAAAAGTTTAGAACGTCTATAACAGTATAATAATAGAATTACCCTGAAGTATTTCAATTACGAGACAAAATCTTGGAGGGTACAGCATATATTTCTCTGCACCTCCCTCCTCCCTGGTACGCCATTGGTGATATGTGTTCTTGAAACAAAGCGTAGAGAATTAAAATACTTGCATTTAACAAGAGATAAGCATGAACATTTTTGAATAGTTAAAATATCAAATTTTGAAAAATTATGGCTTATAAGTTATAAAAATATTAAAAATAAATTTAACAATCAGACATTTCGGAAGGTAATTTTTGAAAAACTTGAATATAGCTTTTAATTAACACAGTAAGTTAATTTCAGAAATATTTACTCATAAATTTTCTAGTAACATTATTAGATGTAAAAAATGCTCTAACACATATTTATTCATTACTTATTTGGACTCATTCAAATAGACTTGAAAAAGTATTTCATAAAATGTATCTCGTGAATTATAATTGAAAGATAAATGTGAATCAGTTAATATTTCCTTTAACTATTTAAACCTTAAGAAAAATTCGGAATGTAATGTAAACTAATTTTTCAACATTTGAAAAAGGTTTCTATATTTGAATAATTTAATAATTATCTATACATATCTATAGTACTTAGACTAGATGCTTTATTTATAATTCTGTAGTTAGATTTCATTTCACCAAGGGATGACTTGGAAAAATTTCATTGTACAGTATTTATCCTTATTTAGAACTCATCTGCAACTTTTTATTAAATACAATTTTTCAGTTTTGCAGAAAAACTTAGTTTAATTTATCAATAAAAAAATTAATCACGATTAAAAAAGTTGCATTAAAAATTGCGTTTTAGGAGAAAAATGCGTATTATAACATGCTTAAATATAAAAAAAAATGCAGTTAGTAAAAAGAGCTCTTTCTCTCTCTCTCACACACACACGCACACGCACGCACGCACGCACGCACACACACACACACACACACACACACACACACACTGGTGTGCAAAACTTAAGCAACAGGTTTTGTTTAGCCATAAATCTATGAAATCATCTGAGAGACATGGAATTCAGAAATGTGAGACAGCATTTTGTACAATGGTTGCTTCGTACCGTCTCTCTATACTCAGCACCAAATTGTTCAACAGTTCTTGATCAACCATTCTTCAACTAGCATCTGTTTTAGTTGTTGGCTGTTTCTTAGAAGATGTATTTGTACAGGAAGATGTATTCCTCCCAAAGGCATCCCACACATTTTCTTTGGGATTTAAATCAGGGGAGAACGCTGACCAATCTATTCGAGTGATATGTTTACTTTTCAGCAGCTGCTTAACATCAGCAGTCTGGCGTGGCCGTACATTATCATCCATGAAAACGAAGTCTGATCCAATAGCACCTCGGAACAGACACTCAAGGGAAGAATCACCTAATTACAATAGTGATCTCCGGTTACAGAACCTCTGTCGAAAATGTGGAGCTCAGTCCACCCGTTAAGCATAATACCTTCTCAGACGACAATTGCAGGAACACCGTAATGGTCCCCTTCCATGATGTTACTGGGATGAAACTGTGTCCCAACCTCTCTAAAAATCAACTGGCGTTAAGAATGACTAGAAGAACCTGCCAACTTTCAAAGAGATGAGCGTTCAGGACAGTGGACGAATAGGCCGTTTTTGCGAAGGCGTCTGGCAACAATAAACAGCGAAACTTGTCGTCCTGTTGCTGTACATAGTTGCTGAGCAATGACACTTGCTGAATGGTATCGGGTTCTTTTCACTTGCTGGATGATAGATATATCAGTTATCCACTGCAGTGATTAGTATTTTAGCGCATTTTGAAGAAACAGGAGGGAGAAATGACATCTGAAGCACTTCAATAAAAAAAGTTGTAGAATGGATTTCTCATTCGAAAAGCACTTTTTAAGGAAGGAGTTTACTCAGAATATCGTGTTATGCCTCGAATAATAAGAAATGCTTACCTTCAAGTGTCGGAATTCGATAGAGGTAGAAACATTGCTTATCGAGAGAGTGGATAATCTTTCCGTGATATTGCCTGTCGCACTAGTCGAAATCCAACGATCTATATTCATGCGAATATGGAATCAATGGATTGCTGAGGGTCATACAGAACGGCATGCAGGATTTCCATTCCCTTCCATGACTAACGCCCGAGAGGACAGACATATTACGAGGTAGTTCCATTAAAACCATTCAATCACAACATTGACCATTAGTTAGGAAATGGCAGGTTTGCAGCCCATTCAGTATCCCCTTGTACGGAGCGACAACATTTGACACAGTCTGGACTGTCAGTACGGCTACCATTACTTCGGCTTCCCTTGATAATGCAGCATAGAGAGAGATGGCGACTCTCGTACGCCAAACGACAAAGCTGGATACAGGAGTGGCACAATGTTGTCGTTTCATACGACTTCCGGTTTTATCTGCTGTATTCTATGGCCGCATACGTGACTGAAGGACCGAGGAGATCGCTCGTCACCTGCTTGTATTCGGTATCGGAATAGATGCCCTGCTCCTGAGTTGATGGCTTGGGCAGCCATTGGTTACACGACAAGACCATCTTATTTCAGAACAACGGTAATTTGAAGATTAGATTGATTGGATTTCGATTGACGTAAGATTCAGATTGGTACATTTCTGAATCTTGCGTCTAGTGGGTGTGTCCTATTTCGAGACCTGCCAAATTTCTGACCTTCCTCGATAAACAGGGTATTCGATTGTTGCCTTGGCCTGTTTGGTCTCCATATCTGTCGCCCATTGAAAACATATGCACATGGTTTGCTGAGAGATTGGACAACCGGGTAGGTGCCGTTTTAGCTGAAAGGGGTAGCAACTGTTTTTACTAATTTTGCACCCCTGTAAACACTCAAACCTTTTGCGAATTTAATCATTTTGTCTACATGCTATATTTTTATGTACAATAAATATCATTTTTTATTTGCTTTCCTTCATGGTGTTGCATTTTTAATGGCCAGAAGTGTATATATATATATGATATCTTCTTTTACTGCTGTCTATAGAAATTGCAATATTAATGAATTACTAAATTGATATAGTAATATTTGACAAGTATTTCCTTTTCAATACTCTGAAGCCTTTTAAAAACCTAACTCCTTATTGAAGTTATTACAGTTCATAATAATTTAATTTTAATTTGTTAGAATAATCTTAAATGAATTTTATTTACCCTTCAATTTTCAAAAGAATGATAAAGAAGACATCTCATTTGACGATTTAAGTAGAGATAGATGGATAATTTACAAATAAATAAAACCAAACGCATAGACATGAAAACTGACATGCAAATATTTTGAATGGAAATATAAATATGAAATAAATGGTTTGAAGAAAAATATAGTTCTCGAGTTACACAAAGTCGTCCTATTGAGGATATATTTCGAAATTTTGAACCGTATTGAAGAAACGAGTACAACACTCTAAATAATATCAGACGTTTATTTTGGTAGATTTTAAGTTTTAAAAATCTGTATTAATATGGAGAATAACTCAGTTCTTGTTATTTCAAATTATAAGTGTTCTTTAGAAAAGAGCATCTAGTATATATTTCTCAGAATACGAGGACACATATTTACTAACCATATTGCTACATTCACTACAGATTACACGAAATTACCACGCTCATATAC
Organism: Nephila pilipes; assembly: GCA_019974015.1. Taxonomy (NCBI): domain Eukaryota; kingdom Metazoa; phylum Arthropoda; class Arachnida; order Araneae; family Nephilidae; genus Nephila; species Nephila pilipes. The sequence goes on along the minus strand of BMAW01057861.1, from coordinate 127,980 downwards.
TATTAAATATTTACACACGAAAAATTCCCCATTTTAACAAGCAAATTTATAAAGGTGGAAATATATTAAGATATGATATAGAAAACGTTAAAGTGAGACGGGCTTATATTTTCCATTTTGTAAATTTTCACTCATGGAAGTAAATGCGAGATATGTCAAAATTTTAAATTTTTTGAAACGAAATAAAAATAGTTTGCATAACTGAACTAAAATTACACTGAGGCAATATTGATAAAATTTGTGAAAAAAAAATGCGTTCAAAAATATTAAAGTTATAAAAGTAATAATTTCAACTATATAATTTTATTGTTTGGTAGAAGAATACTCTTTACTTACTTTAGTGTTAATTTATAGTGCATGACTGAAATAAGATTATACTGAGGCAACATTGATGCAAATGGAGAGAAATTGCATGCAAAACCATTAAAATTTTGAAAATGAAATTGAATACTACATTATATATATTTTACCACTAGGTTAAGGGAAACTCTTTCCTTATTTTAGTTATTTTTCTACATTTTTCATTAATTGTAGTTGGAAATTTACTCAAGAATTACATAAAGAATTCCAAAATTAAATGAAATTGGATCAAAATTATCTTCATCAAATATTGCTCAGAATTTCAAGAGAATAATTTTCAGAAAAGTTAGTTTATTTTATCTTCTTAAGCCGTTGTGCGTAGATTCAGAATTAAATTTAATCTCTATGTAAATAGGGAATCATAAAAAAACTTATCATGTGAAATAAAATTTAATTTTGGAGACTAATTAACCATCTTACCAATTATGCAAATGAGCCTAATAACTGTATGCAGGAAAGTATATTTAATAAGATTGCCTTATTTAAGTGAAAGTTAAACAAATTACTAGAATTGAAATAAAATGAAATAAATACATCGCAAGCGTGAAGAGATGTGATCTTTCTGCAAATATAACAAACTGTATAATTAAAAATTTGTGTTAGGATGTGGTATAGCTTATCCATTACATGATTCAATATTTATTCTTCTGTAATTAGTTCGTGAAATAAAATTCCATTTTTTAAGTATATGTTTTTTTCAACTGAAGGGGAATGTTAGATTGATTTTTTTGCTGCAGAAATTAAGATTACAAACCTTTTACGTATGAAATACTTCAATGTATTGTACTTAATATATTACGAAATTAATAAATTTCTGAATAAAAATGTAAGTTACAGTTGGATTGTTATTTTGGAATCGTAAACAAAAAATTCAAAAATCAATGTTGATAGAAAAGTACAATTTGTAATTGTTTGTTAATTTTTTTTGTTTGTGAATACAATTGGATGTAAAATTTTTACCATCAGTGTTTACCATGTGTTGCATTTATTCAACAATTGTGTTCATAATAAAACTTTTTATCATTGTGTTATTTTTTTGTAATTATTTAGCTTTTGAGGTTTTTATTATTTTTGTTAATGAACAGTTAATTCTATCAATTTAAAAAGTAAATACGAAGGAAATCTAAATTGTCTAAGCTTTTATGTCCAGTCAGTTTCTAAAATATTTTCCATTTTCTTAACATTGTGTATTGATTTAACTGATATTTTTTTTTTGTCTAGGCAGCAGATTGTCATAAATATTTAATTTTAAACTATACGATCATAATTCTATAGTTTTTTTTTAAAAAAAATACAAATTTTTGACATCATCAAACAAATTCCCACTTCTTTATTAATCCTTAAAAAACGATGATTATCGTAAAATGTGTTAAACTCCTATGTAGTTATATGCCTATCAATAATAGTAAAAATTTTAAGTAATTAGCAGGATTTGAATATAAAGAATTGTTGTACAGTTTTCAACAGTAACATATTTTTAATCTTTTCTTTACAGATTATGTGTTTCTAAATATAAATGAAAGTTATTATATTCTAATTTTTAATTGTTTTATTTCAATTTTATTTATAGAATAGTTAAGATTATACACATAATATATATAAATATAATTTATCAGTACAGTCAAAGAATATACAGAATTGTCACTGATTATAAAACAAATAATAGTTTTTAATTTCTAGCAATCATTCTAACTTTTTTAAATTTCAAAATATGTTCTTCAAAATACTTATGTTATGAATCATGACTCATTTTAATTTGGATGATAAAAGATATGAACTTTATTTTTTTATATTAATTAAATTATGGTTGCGAATATATCATCGTAACCTGAGATTTTATGTACGTTTATGAAGAAAATATCTATTATATTTTTGCTAAATACCGAATGGAATAGATAGACTAAAAGATATTCGATATTTTCAAGATAAAGAAATTTCAAGGAGGAAAAAAGAGGAAGAAAATACGAGTAAATAATACAAAAAATGTTGTTTTATTACTTCCAATGCAGCCACAGAGAACGAGAAATCTTTCCGAGATTCGTCAGGCCTTTTTCATTTCAGTTCTTGTGCTTTATTTTCGAATAAAAGCTGAAAGATTCGACGTTTTATAATGAATTTTATTTTCAGAAGAGGTCTTTTAAATTTGAAGAGTTTTTTATAAGACAGGATAATATTTTGATTCCAATCTTATGGTTCTACAAAATTCTGATTTAATTAAAAATACAGTGATACATTTGATTGCATGAACCTTTTTCATTCTGTATTATTTTGATCTAAGAATTACAATTACCACATATTTAAAATACCTGTACATTGTACAGATTTTCAAATAATCTCAAATTCTTATTAAATAACTTCTTCTCTTGATAATAGTTATATTTTTTTACAGGATATTTAATTCATGAACAGGTATTAAGTTATTGAACATACTAAAATTTAAATGGAACTTTATTAAAAGGATTTGTAGCAATACACAATTTATTATATAAAGTACGTATTTCTAAATTTTTAAACAGTAATATAGGAATTAAGTTATAAAATCACAACTTTATTCCAATATGCTTCTTATTGATAAATAATTAAAACAGAGATAGAGTATTTTTGATTTATAATATTGCGAGGATCGTTCAACAAATCCTTAGAAAATGTAGAAAAAAAAAATTGTTTTAGGTAAATTTTTCTAAAAACATTTTTTAACGTAATCTCTTTTAAACTCTACACAATTTTACAATCGTTTTTCCAACTTCTTAAGCCATCTAAAAAATAGATTTTGTAAGGTCTTCAAAATAGGTACCTGTTTAGGCAATGTCTTCTTGGTTCTACGTGAACCGTGGTTGTAATAATTTGTACTTTAATTACATGATTTTCGCCATCGAAACTGAACAGGTATGCATCCGTGCATTGTCTTGATGGAAAAGATTCTTTTTCAAATGAGGGTGTTTTTCCTTGATTTCATCGCTAGACCGGTGCAATGATAACGCTTAATACTCTCCAGAAAAATTTTTCCCCCTAAGTAATCGGTGTAGAAGATTGCGCGTGTATCCCAGAAACCGTGGCCATCCCCTAGCCAATCGATTCTACCATCTTCGCTTTCTTCGGAGCCCATTAGCGTTCAAAAACTCACTGTTTTGACTGTTCATTTGTCTCTAGAAAGAAGTAGTGATCCACGTTTTGTCCACAGTTATGTATTGACGCAGAAACTCGCCAGAATTACGATAAAAAAACGCTAAAATAGCCCCGGAGTCGGCCATATAATTGCGTCTATTTTCCATTGTGAGTAAACGTGGTATCCATCTTGCCGAGACATTTCAACACCTTATTTTTTGTGTGAAATTGAAACTACTGTACCTTGTGATATGCCAGTGATCTTAAATATTTCATGCTCTTTGAATCGTCGATCATTCAAAACCATATCGTAGATTTTATCTATCATTCCGAGGGTAATCACTTCCACAAGATGTCCCGAAGAGCACTAATCTTTTGTGGATGAACGGCCCCATTTAAACTCATTTATCCCAGTTGTAAGAAGTTGCAAACACAGGAACAGATGTGCCTTGAACTTCCTCCCTCTCAACTTTGATCTCTTTCTTTGTAGAACCTTTTGAATGTAAGTGTTATATTACCACTCGAAACTACTTTTTCAAAATTTTCTTAATAAATGCAAGTTTCTTACTTTATTTGGCAATAAAATTGAAATCACGAAATAGAAATAACGGAGACCTAGACAGCTGTCTAGTGAGTCTTGATTCTTACTGAAAACAAACCATTTTTGATGCTACGAGCGCTATCTCTTAGATTTTCTGAAGACTTATTGAACGATCCTCGTATTTTACTGTATTTTAGAAATGATTGCGTGTGCCATTTGTCACGACTGGAGGCATTGTTAGCGCTTCACTTAAATATGCCTGGCTATAAAGGGAAGAAAAAAAAAAAAAGAAGCGAGTGAAAGTAATTTAGAAAGAAGTAAAGAGTGCACAAGAAGGAAAAAAAGACTTAGACCAGGGTTTGACAAAATGGTCAATATCGACCCACAGGGAGCGATGTTGTATAATTAGGGGTTGATCCAATCTATGGGGGGGTCAATTAGGGATCAATGAAGGAATACCAATGCTATTCAATCGCAAATTTATTGACAGCAGTGTAATATGTGCACTTTTCGTTTGGAATGCTATTTATAATTACAATATAGTAAGTAAAGCTTTTAAAATAGATTATAACTTATTTAATTTCTCATTACAGAGCCTATTTTTAAATAATTATTTATCTTCTTTAACCGTTTAAAGCTAGCTTGTCCAACCCAAAATATTTCACAGGCCGTGTTGGAAACGCATTTCATACCGGTGGGCAGCATTATGTGTGTGTGTGATGAATTCGTTTTATCACATTCTTTTTAATTTGGGCTCCTTCAACGCCCATTCAAATTTTTAAGATAAAAATTATTACTACTTTCACGAGAAGCAACTTATCCCCTCCAAGCCCAATTAGAGAAACCAAGAACATTCTATAATAAATTAAGGGAAATTATATGTTATTGGATTAAATGTATTTGTACGAAATATAATGTTTTACAAAAATTCTACTGTTACAAAACAATACTGATGATAAATTTTTCTCGATCAAAAGACACTGAGTGCTCATTCTGTCTAGAAGCACGCACTTCTGGGTCAAATATATTAGGCTTGCTGCTGTTTCGCTTGTTCCCTGTCGCATTCCCTCAACTCCTCTAGTGAGGCACACCCGTACTCTTAAGTAGGTTTGCTGGTTAGAAATACATTGTGTATCGCCCACTTACTCAAGACAGTCCAGGCACCATAATTTTGTAATTGTTTCTGAACAAGAATACAAAAGAAAAATTGGGGCGATAGTAGAGTCAATGTACTAAGGTATTCCCTTAGTAATTGGATATAATACAAAAGACTCATGGCGAAATGATCTTTAGTACTTTTATGTAGAATAAAAGTTTAAGTTTTTGTTCAGATGATCCAGCGTCATGGGCCGCGTATTGGCCAGGCCTGAACTAAACTATACTTTTTAAACATAAAAGAAAATGTGAATAGGTATAGTTTACTTACTCCAAAATCTTTGTAAACTGAATTCAACCAGCGGGTTGGCCAGGCCTAGTTTAATATGCGTGTTTCGCGATGTCTTACTCATTCTCAGACTAGTGAGAAATGATTCTTACTCCTTTTTGTTTCAAGATGGCCCAAGCTGTCGACATCGCATCATCGTGTCGTCACCCATCCCTTTTACATAATAGTTTCGACTCTAGAGAGTTGCATCTTCTTAGCATTCGTTGTTCTGTACCAGCAAATTTCGTAATGCAAAATATCGAAAACTTTGAAATGCAGCATTTACCTTTTATAATTGCATGCCCTAGCTCATATATGGTTCAATCTGGCTTCGGTCATGTTAACTATATTTTAGTAACGCAGAGAAATAAATTGAATGTGGAGCTCCGAGACTATTTAAGACAAAAATAACAAATTTCGAGCCAAACATACTAATTTAGCAAAGAGTCATCAAGCACATCTTTCTCATTGATTTATGTAAAAATTTGTTTTTGTCAAAATAAAATAAATCACATAAGAAACAGGTATTTTTTTTTTCTTTTTTAAAAAATAATTTTTATAGTGGGAGTTGATAAGAGAATGATAAAACTTTGTGGGGGGCAATGATAAAAAAAAGTTTGGCGGCCCCTGACGTAGACCAAGTAATATCTATGCTGTAGACTTGGTCCGAGTACATCATCAAAACTAAAAAAGAGTAAAATAATTCTTCTAATTCGACTGTTTTGTGTAATCGAAAATACGGTTATTGCAACTTTTATTCCGCCAATGAACACGGAAATATATTTTTTAATTTGTCTTGCTTCGTCACAAACTATGGATTAATTTACTTGAGTTTAGAAAATTTTGTATTTTTCAGTATCAGCTTTAATTTTTAATTAATTAGATAAAAAGGATACGTTGCTTATATTGTTCATAATAGACATCACAGCATTGTGTTTTGAAAATTTAATAAGAATTCAGGAAATGAGAGTTCTTTGTATTCGTAATTATAAAAATATTCACTGAATATTTTGAGTAAACTGGGAAAGGATTTTATCATAATTAGAATTCAAATTATTATTTCAATTTTCACTAGAGATATTTTCACCTTTAATTATGGGGATTATTTTCCTTCTTAAATTTTTTTCTTGATCGTTTCATAAATGATTAGAAAAAGCTATCTTTCTACCTAATAATATCGGCCCTTTCCTTCATTTTAATTTTGTGAAACCCTGAGAGTTCTACGTATTAATCAATTTTGAAAGAATTTCAAAATTAGAAACTTAATTTTTTCATTGGAGTAAAAGAGCTCGTATAAATTATTCGAGGCAAAGGAAGATTGCAATTATACAGGTTAATAATTTTCGTACCTTTATTTTTTTATTAATTTAACTTTTTACATTCAAGAAGGTATGAAAGACAATACGTTTATCATGATTAAAAGGTACATTTTAATTTCGAAGGAAAAATAATTGCTGGAAAAGGAAAAGTTATTTAAAAGTTAATTTTAGTTCTAGAAACTTATGAGAAAAGAACTGCTGTTATATGTAGACTTCTTAGAGCTTTCAGGTTTTATTTTTATTATCTTTGCATGTCCCCGAAAATTCTTGAATAATTCTGAGTTTATGAAAGAAACCAATTTCACTTTAACGGTAAAGACATTTTTGTGTTAAATGAAATGGAAATTCTTATTGTTTTCTGTTTTAAATGAATCAGGAGGAAAACGAAAGAAATTATATTATCAATGTCTTAAATTATAGCAAAATAATTAAAGACAGTTTTGAGAACTTATTTAGAATTTAAAAAAGTGCTTGAAATAACGAATGAAAATAAAGTCTCTATTTTCATTATTCGTCATAATTCACGAAGCTAGAAATTTAAAAAAGAAAGAAAGTTTTTTGATGAAATTAAAAATGGTTATTGAGATTTTTTTCCTTAGAAAAACTTTCAATTCAATACTTTTAATTTATGTTTCTTAAAAGTCTGAGAAACAAGTAGAAATACTTATCATGAAACTATTAAGCATAAATTGAAAATGGAAAAGCATTGATATATTTTACTTTTAAGTTCCCTGTCACAAATATGATTTAAGTAACAGCTATATTACAGAAGATTCTTCAATGGTTGATGAAATAAATATTCAAAATCTGTGAATATAATATAATATATATTTATTTATTTATGCATTTCATTGTAGAAGCATGCATTAGTTTTATCTATTTATGCCCTGATTTCTCACATTTTAAATTAAATTATATTTTAATCAATTTTGAAAGAAATTTCTGTAAAAGTTTTCGAATGAAAACCAATTATATAATTTCTTATGAATAACTTAAATCTGAATGTGAATATTTCTATTACAGAATTTTTTTCAGAATTATTGAAGAGTAAAAGTTGTTTTAAGAATAATACAAAAATATGTTATTATCAAAGAAACTTCAGCATATTGTTAACTGTGAGGTTATTTTCTATTTTTTATAACTAAGATTAATTTGAATTGAAAGGAAATCTATGAAAATTGATTAAAATAAAGGAAATTTATTTATCTTTTTTTGCAATAGTAATTGCATTCTAAAAACAATAACTGATGCTAGAAAATAAATTAAATATCAACTCATACTCAGCTGGAGTTTAAATATTAAATATTTTTGATTTTTTCTGCTCAAGTTTAATTTACTCTAGTTTGAATATTATTATAGTCAACTCCTAGAATTGAAAATATATCTCATTTATAACATATGCTTGCATGACTAAAATACGTTCATTGTGAATGAAAAAAAATCAAAATTTACAACGAGACTGCTTAGGATAATGTAAAATTTGGATATCTTACTTGAAAAACATAAGTGAATAAATAGTTATTTATAATAAAAACTCTTGAAATCTATGGAAAATGATTTGCGAAAAACTGAAGTTGCGGTAATACTATACACAAAGATGACCAAAGTTAATTTTCCCTATATTGTTGAAGCAGATTATCTTAACATTGTGGATATATTGAGTAAAATGTGTTTAAGGACATATTAACAGACTAAATACTTCAGTATTTATAACTAATGGGACTTTAACTTAAGAAATAGTAGATTCACATTCAAATATCATTCCAAAATATTTAAAATATTAAAAAAAAAGGAAGGATTTCATTTGGAGCATGAATACTATTCTGAGTGGATTAATTTGCAGTCGAAGTATAAGCACTAACCGTTAAGAAAAAAAGCATCAAGAAATCCTTCCAGATCTAGGAGCTACAGAAAAATTTAAATTGCACAATGCACCAAGAAAGAGAATTTGTCAGTGAAGATTTTAAAATATGTAAGAATCATTAGATAAATATATTTGGTATTTAATTGTAGGTATTAATATTTATTTTGAAATTCATTTAATTTGTCTCAAGATAAATGCATTGGATTTGTTCTTTTCACTTACAATAGATTGGGCTTGATCAGTTTTAAATTGAATAACACTCTTTATATAATTAAAGGAAATACTTCTTTATGGTTAATTAGAAGCATAATAATTTATATATTTTTGATATAAAATCCAAACATTTTTTAACACGTATTCTCATTTGGACGCCCTTACATATATGATTTGTTTTTACTTTTCTTTGCAAACGAATGAAATTCTTGAAACTCTTTAAATAATTGAATAATCATTTTAATTTAAAAATTTAGCTGCATGTCATTGTTTTGTTTATCATAATGCATCCAAATTAAAAATCAAAAGCTTCCATACATATATTAGAACATTGATATTTTGATCCAATATTCATTTGTTAATTAAAAACGAAGAATCTTTACTTAATTCAATTTATGTATTATTACGAGATTTTGCTAATGGATGAATAATTAGAGTCTGCTTTATTATTTTATATTAAAAAAAGCAAAATTAATGAAAAAGTCTTAGAAGTATGAATTTTATTATGAATGAAAATGATAACTGAAAGGTATACAAATTAAAAATATTGTCAATGTATAATTGTAACGGCGTCCTGTTGCCCTTCTCGTTTGTCATCTTAATGTTAATCATAGGATCTAAATTTCGACTTACGTTCAAGCATAGATCAATTAATTAAAATAGTCAATGACCTACTAAATATTTTTATTTACTCTTCAAATGAGAGGGATATTCTCCATGGCTATACTTTCCTTCTCCGCGAGTACTAACAACTTTTATAACCTATCAAGGAATGCTCTTACCGGAACAAAATGCGAGTACCTCCTGCAATTGCTCCGACAGCGTAGAGTTCTAATCTCACCAAATCTGCTAGGCACGCCAGAATATTTCCGCTCTCATCACTCTAACATTTTTCTTACTATCGAACCTAAATAAGTAAATTCAATTCTATGTCGCTTTTATACTACTTGATTATATCGATTCAGTCCACTTACTTAATTTTAATCACATTCCATTTGATTGGGTAGAAGTTGGGAACTTAAAAATAAAATCAGAAAGAACCCCCCGATGTTAGTTAAAGGGAATTATTTTCGAATAGCCCATATTACACAATCATTTTTAGGATATAGAGTAGTCCGAAATCTTTTTGAAGACAATTTTTCATAATGACAAATAATCAATACAACTAGTTGAAAAAGTTCAAAAAGAGATTATTCAAAAGTATGTAGCTCAAAAAGAGATTGGAAGAAGTTGACAAATAGAGATGAGAAGTTTAATTAAAATTCTTCCTTGGTAACTTCATAGAGTAAAAAACTACTTAAGGAACAAAATGTAAAATAAAATTCTAAATTATAAGACATCGGCATCATCCGCGAGGCATAAATTGCCAAATGGTGCTTGTTTATTTGGAAAGAGTCTCTCCAAATTTGATTTTTGTTAAGCGCTAACCTTTTGAAAAATAAGACAAGTCAGAGGTTATTTGAATTTGATCTGGAACGATGTGGTCTATTCAACTTAAAATTCATGGGTTTCGTCTTCCATTTTTCTTTGTAGCTAACTATGTCAGACTGGAGGTACCTAAAAACAGATTTCATTTTATAGTAAGAATAACAGCAAAACAAAGTTATGATGCCAACTTATGAAATTGATGCCAAAAATACTTATGAGATCTGCAGCTGGTTGAAAGATGCAAGTAGTGTAATGCACCGAGTAGGTATTTATCGCTCGCGTGAGATATTACAGTATGCCAGGCACTGATTATTGTTAACCCTGGTGGACAAGATATGGCTCGTTCACTCTCGCTCAACTCGTGCGTTGGTCTCATGTACGTGTCTGGTTGTACGCGACCGCCCACTCTACATCAATCAGACCGAGATCCCGCAAGCCCGTCCGCTGTCGAAATCGATTCGCTGCAGAGTGGCATTCAAGGACACAGTTTAAAGACCATTGAATTAAAGGAATACTGGTCTACTTTGCACTTAAAGCTCCTCTCTACCGGCTGTTTTGATTTCGTGAGCGTAATGTTAATCCTATGGAATTTCTGGAATCGTTCTTAAATCTAGATTACTTTATCTATTTGAATGCTATAAAAGTAGAATCCGACTGAGCAAAAAGCAGTGAAGATTTCTGTGGAATTACATTTTCCTTCTGGACTTATAAAAATATTTTTACTCTTATTTTAATGATTCGCTTAGGGGTTATCTGGTCTTTAAAAATATTCCAAAGTATTTTTAAAAATTGGAGGGAAAATGTAATTCTGCAGAACCCTTTATTATTTTTTTGTTCTTTAGGATACACTTTATTATATTCAAATAGATAAATAGTAAAATTTGAGAATGGTAGTAGAAATTCCATAGGATTAACATACGTTCCCGAAATCAAAATGGCCTTCAGATGGGAGCCTTAATGCTAATTGTAAAAACAACTACAGAATTAAGCTTACGAAATTAGGTTTTTTTAAACGAGATATAGAAAATACGTAATAATGAGACTTTATAAGATTCGTGTCGTGTTGAAAGGTAGTAAACTTTAAAGCTGGAAATATCACAACTTTGAGTGAGCGAGATAAAAGGTGTTTCATAAGATCCGATATTGCATGGAAAAGACAGTTCGTAAAAGGAAGATGAGTTCAGATTACTGCTCAGTAAGATTTGAAAGGGTAAAAAAAAAAATAAAAAAAAACCTCTTAGGTATCAAACTTCTGAATGTAGATGTTAATGTTTTATTTTATTTTTAAGAGTTAATTTTGAGTTCGCCTAATGTATCTTAGAATAATTATAATGTGTCTAAAACTGAGAAAGCTTTAAACAAAGTATTTACTGAAACGAATGATGTTATAATTTTAAAAATCAAAATATTTTTACTATTTAATGAATAAGTACATTTTTTTCTTAATGCATTACTTCAATGCATTTTAAGTTGAGTTGACTATTAGATTATTGAGAACTATTGGTTACATATGTGAAACCAAAAAAAAAAAAAAAAAAGAAAGTGATCTGAAAATGTTACTACACCCGTCCCTCGATTTACACGGTGCTCGATATACACGTTTTCGATTTACACGGTTTTTTAAATTCAAATAAAAAAAATTTGTCAAACTGTCAAATTCCGCATAATTTCATACAAAAATTTTTCATGCAAAACATTTTTCATACAAAAATTTTAATTTTCGCTTTACACGGTTTTCTCAGGAACCAATTAACCGTGTAAATAGAGGGACAGGTGTATTAATAAATCTATTCTTTTCATGAACGGCAAAATCTTTCTTAAAAACTTAATCTTTAATGTATTCTATTATTGTATAATAAACGCATTATGCTTGAAAACATTGTTTCAGTCAGGGTTTAATTTTGATGGAAGCGTAACATAGAATATCTCACATTCAAAATTAATAAATATATTAAATTAAAACAATTAAATTTGTATAAACATAATACATACGTAAAAAAAACAGTAGAAATTAGCCTGTATTTAGAAGCATTTTACTTTGATTAAAGATCCTATTTAATGTTTTGATTTACCGACAACAAATTGCTGATATTTCTTATTTTCAATTTTTGATGTAAAATCTCCTGGGTTTTAAATTTTAAGAAATCTACTGTTCTGGAATTAATCTATACTATAAAATTATACCATTGTAACATGATATAGTTCTATATAAAAATAAATCCTTTTCGAAATGGAAATTTCAGGTTAACATATATACTATAAAATGCTCTATCGTTTAGTATCATTGGTATCCAATCAGGTTCTTATTACTGTTAGAGCAATCAGAGATTTAACTAAAGCCTTTCTAAAATTAACAAGTGCTTGATTCTTGAAAATGAATAATTATGCAAAATGTGTATTCACATAATAAAGTTTGAATACTTGTGTGCCCAAGGCTTCTCAGATAAGCACATGCTATAGCGATAAGAAAAACTTTTAAAATCTCTTTATATATTTTATTTTAGCCAGAACACACAAATCTTTCACAACATTAAATTATTCTTCCAATATTACTCCATTTATGAAAATTGTTGCCACTCACAAAAGTTTAGAGAAAAAAAATATTTTTTAAATCATTTAAAATATTGTTATCGGATATGCTTTCGATTCTTAAAAATTATTTTGACTTTGTTGAACGTTAATTAGTTGATTGGAGCTTAAAAATACAAATAAATCATTATAGTTTTATATTATTGAAAAAATAGGTAACTTCTGTGTGATGTTATTTTATAAATATAACACTTGATATTATGGGAAAAGGATCAAATTTGATTTTATTGTATAAATATAACTATTAACATTATTATAGAAATATGACAATTGATATTAATGTATAAATATAATTATTCATCTAATCGTATAAATATAACACTTGTATTAGATAAATAAAACATGATAGTTAACAGATTTCATTTAGAATTAAAATTTTAATACATACCTTTAAATGAAATAACCATTTAGAACCTTATAATCTAAAAGTATTTAAATAACAGCATAATATTTTTTAAAGACTTATTTCTTTACACATTGCTTAAATGTCAACAATTTATTATAAATTTCAGCACGTTATTTCTTTTTAATTTTACCAATGATTTTATAATTAAAATAAAATGTTATTCAAAATTCAGAATTTTACAGTATTATTATAATTAAAAAAACATTACGGTTCTATAAAAACAGTTTTTAATTTTTGCTTTTTAAGTCGATTTAAACTTCCACAAGATAGCCGAAATTAAGTTCAAAATATTACATATTATTCAAAGGTATTGTAATACTTATCCTATCGAAAATTGTATTTTTAATACACATTTCAAATGCACTCTTTTCTATTTGTAATGCTTTAAGATAAATCAAGGAATCTTACGATAAGAAAGACTTAAGTCCTATGAATTTTTATAATTTTAATGTACTGCAGAAGTATATAAGCAACACTTATTATTTGCAAAAATTAATTTACGTGTAAAAAAGTTATATATATATGTCTCTCACTGTGTGTTTGTATGTATATAAAATTTATATGTAATCAAGATATAATGTAAAGTACAAATTATAAACTCTAACACATTTTAATAATAAATAACCCAGAACAAAAAAAAAAAAAAAAAAAAAAAAAAAAAAAAAAAAAAAAAAAAAAAAAAACACTACAAAAAGAAAAACAATTGATTAATAAGGTAACAAAACAAGAAAAAAAAAACAAATATTATCACATGTAAAGAAAAACTAAAGAAAATTAGCCAAAAATTTATTTAAATACATCAAGCAATATATTTATTTAATCCAGTCTAAAAACCTAAGTAATAATTATATATTATTTAACAATCAAGCCAATTTAAATCACAGCAAATTAAGAAAAAGTTAAGAATTAAAAACAGAAAAGGGAGATAATATAATTAATGCCGTTCCATACTTTAAAATGAAATAACGTGTGCTTATACAAGTATTACAAATCCAAACTGTACACTTCAGTAAATTACGTTGTAACTCAATGTTTGAGTAATACAAAAACAAATCGAAAATTCAACCAATAGAAAAAAGAAAGAAGGTAAACAAAGGAAGCATATTCATTTAGAACTAAATATACTAATGCAATCATAAAAAAAGTAATCAAAAATATTTGTACACCTATGAATAATTGCAACTCAAAACGAGCTTCAATAATAATACCACTAACGTCCAGCAAACTCAAACATATTGAAATACTTATAACTTACCAAAGACACGTTGCCATAGTGCTAACATGAGGAACAAATTAAATACTATGACAAGTACAAGGAGAATGAAATTTTTAATATCCTCCACCAACACGGCAACATAATGTACCGAAAATAACAGTGCAACAGAAAAACATCAAAATATATTGAATTCAAGTAGAATGATTTCTTTGAAAATTCTCTTCATTTCGCAGTCATTATTCTGCCATCAAGAAAAAGTAACTACCAAAATTAAAATAAAAATATAGATTGATTGAGTCAAAGGTATTTTTTTAAAGAAAAATTATTCATTTAAACTTGCTTATCATAGAAATACAAAAAAAAAAAAAAAAAAAAAAAAAACTCAATTACAAATAAATAGTGTTTAAAATTTTTTACAAACATAAAGATAAAAGAAATCATAAAAAAGAAAACAATAATAAAAATTGCATATATACATTGATAATATTCGTCATATACCAAAAAATAAAACAAATAAAACAATTTTCAAATATCAAACAAAAAGTTGTAAATAATAAATAAAATCCTAAACTAAAATGAGAGCCAAGAACAATTGAATTTTTTAAATCTTTTTTAAAAGAATTAATAGGATAATTAGTCTTTGCAGAAGTCTGGCAGAAATTATTTCAGTTATTTTGAAAACTTAAAGAAAAATTCTCGTTTATTTGATATTTCTATGTAAATAGCTATATAATATGTTTCTAAAAATATTTGAACTTAATTTACTGTAAGAAAAGGAAACAATTATTATTTCTCTTTTCGAAAACGTTATTAATTGTCTTATTGTTTTAAGTTAACATCTAAAAATCTGTTTCATTAGAATTTACATTAGTTTTAATCACATTGATGAACGAAATGATAAATCTGGTCTAATATATGAAGTACAATTGTACGAGAAGTACACTTTTGAGATGTACCTTTAATTTGTGTGCAGTGTTTTCACATTATAACTAACAAGTTTTTCTTTTAGAACAATTAAAACATATAAATTTCTAAAAAGGTGCAGAACAATTAATTTTTAATTCTTTATAATTAACCAGTTTAACCTTAATTAAATCATCTAAATAATAGTCATCTAAGCGTTCAGTATGATTTAACTCCACACACACACACACACACACACACACACACACACACACACACACAC
>BMAW01057861.1:0-105235 GCA_019974015.1 Nephila pilipes | reverse complement strand
AATACTAAAATTAAGTATTTTGAATATTATAAAAAATATTTATGAACTTCAATTTTAATTCAGAAGGCAAAATATCGAATTAATGCATAATTCAATTATTTATTTCATATTTACCAATTTACATTTAAATTTGTGTGGTTACATTACAACTAAAAGTCTTTGATATATGACTTATGTGAATAATAAAAATTGTTCTCAAGTTAATTCGAACCCAAACGAGTGAAGAGGATATTAGATAGGTAGATAAAAGATAAAAGTTTCCTTAAAATAGCTTCTTCCGTCTCTACAGCTATTTCTGGAAATGCTGACCATCATGACCTAAGCTCAAATTAGCCCGACGAATCAAGTTTAGTGTTAACAGTGCGTCAAGAGTGTATTGTTTAGGTCAACTTTGCTATTCAGATTGTCTTCTCCTAAGACAAATTCTTAGTTAGATATATTATTCAATCATAGAGGCCATATATCCTTCCAAACAAGTGTAAAAGAATAAACATTAAGTACATTTCTTCCAAGGAGTACTAACATTCCTTTCGAAAAAGTGAACTCAAGTTTCATAACAAGCGGTATTGTCAAAATGACTTACGGCCTTTACGGTGGCCTGATTTGTCCAGTTATGGTTTTTATTTCAAGACAATGTTTACCAGAATCTTGAAGAAACAACTCTTGATTTTTTTACTCAAATAACTAATTAAAATAAGTCATCCTCGACATTAGGATTTAAAAATTTTCAAAAATTTTGAATTAATTAGTTTTATCGTTGATAATCCTTATAAGAAAAATAAATTATTCAAGTAAGGCTAAATCACTTGAAGGAGTTCTTAGTTTTCTTGATAAACTATATACATTTACTAATGCAATGCGGTGTGATTAATAAATATAGTTTAATATAAATAATTAAACAGGTTCTTAAATCCTTTCATTGAAAAATTTCTTTTAAATAAAATACTCTGTTTATAATTATCTTGATTACATTAAAATAATAGTTCAAACGCAATAACATTTAAGTTTGGATTCAAATTATTACTGAGAAATAAATGTATTGTCATGATAAAATTTTCTTTTTTAGATATGTAATATAAAACAGATTTAATTCATTCAATTCCAAATAATAGAGCTTGCTTAGGAAATTATTAATATAATATTTTTAACAACATAAATTAATAGACTTAAAAAAACATTATTTTGGAGGAATATTTTTTATATTATTTTGTAACGTAACATGTTTCAATGAAATGATCCTTTTAATAGTATACAAACAAAATTTTTTTCAACAATGAAAATTATTTCTACATGTAACTACAGAGAAAAGTATTGAAATTAAGAGGAAAATAAGCTATCATGTGCTAAATTTAATTATATTTATTTACGAATTATATTTTAACCTGAAATGTAAGCAAATTTTGAGTAAAACGCCTCCTTTATAAGCCTTTTGAAATATTTTCAATTGATTTCAAATATTTTCTAACTTTCAAAAGATATAAAGTGATAATTAAATTCTTTAATTGAGATGGATAAATTCAGAGCCCTTAAATAATATGGATCTTCACTTTATTAGTAAATCGTATAATTCAAGATTCTATGAATATGAGCTTCATTTAGATTGACAATCAAACAAATGGGGTTATTTCATGTTATTGTGTAGTCTTGTGAATTACATACTAACAAAGAATGTTTTGTTATACACTGTTTGATCATAAAATAATTTATCACATGCATGCTGTCTGTATTTTTCTATGTTTATATCTTAAGATTAATGGTCAACGGGATTCTTATATGGGTTGAGTCAAGATGTCACTTTTATGACACATGATAATGGCCATATTATTTTTATACAGTTGATAGTTGATCTTAGCTCACCAAGGAAAAAGGAACATAAATCTTCCTCAAGAAGTGACAAAACCTATTTCTCTCTCATTTAAGATGCGCCTTTTTGGATTATTTCCATGCTTAAATGTTCGATATTACCTTAAATAAGTTATTATATGCTTGAACAAAATAAAATTTGGTTGCGTTTGCTATAAAAATTCATTCAATGTTCTAGTAATATCCCTCAAACGATAATTTAAAACCTGTGAATTGATTTAACATTTCCAACTGAGAGAATTCACATATGGTTATTAAAAAAGAACATCGTTACTTACATATACTTCAATGTCTTCAATTACCTGTTACAAACTTCATTTTATCTTATATATAACCTCAATTCTATTCTTTACTTAATATTTTCAAGTTTAGTTTTCCGTTACGTTTAAAATATACTCTACTATACTTAATACGATTTATTTTGAAGGCAACCTTAAGAGCAATGTTTACCAGAGCGATTCCCAAATTCTTGATCCGTTACTCAAACAAGATATAATGAAACGTTCTATAATTAATAAACAAATTTTTTTGTAAGATATAAAAAAAAATCTTAAATTCTTCCCTTGAAAAGTTTCCTTTTAATTAAAAAAAAAAAAAAACTGTGTCTATAAGTGAATCTAATATCTAAAGGATATTAGTAGAATAGACTCAATTTGTGTAATTCCTAATTAAGAAGCTCGTTTGAAAATTAATATTTTTTTTAACAATACGTTAAAGGAACATTAATGAGATGTTATTTTAGGGGAATTTTTTTCTCACCTTAATGTATAGCGTAATATGCTTCAATGTAACGAGATTCATAATGATACACAAACATAAAGTTTTGAACAATCAAAATTAATTATATGCGTAAGAGTAATTACAGTGAAAATATTGAAATAAGATGAAAATAAGTTATAGTAATAAATAGTATTATTTTGAAACTAAGAATTTTGATATGGTTATTAAAAATGGTATATTGTTACTTACATACTCCAATATCCTTAATTACGTATAAAAAACTTTTTTTCCTTTTACACAACATGAATTCTATTCTTCGCTCGATATTTTCGAGTTTAGTTTTCCTATACTTTTTCGCAATCCTTTGTGTTAATAAATTATCCTTTGTTATAATAAAGTTTTTTTTTAAAGAAAATAATTATTCAATCGTCATCGCTGCAACTGAACTTTAATAATACACTTAGTTCTTATTATAATGTTGAGAAGTTCAATCAGTTCTTTACAATGCAGTTTTACATTCAAAATTCATTAAGTCATAAACAGTAATCAAATAATATATTTGAATTAAAGATTTATCTTCTTTTATATCTCTTAAAGTTCTTTTAGTTATTATGCTTTAGATTTTACGGATTAGAATTAATATAAATAGCACATTTTCAAAGGGAAATTTTGTAGAGATGAACGTACTTATTTCCCTCCAATTTTAATAATAAATTATTTATTTAAACAGGTAATTAATTTAATGTTAAGGTACTTAAATTTAACCTGAAATTTCGTCTAAATCAGGTCTTTCAAAAAATGTTTAAGCCTTTAAAACTGTTTCGGAATTATTTCATATATTGTCAAGAATACTCAAGAAATCAAAGTCACTTTTGTTGGTATTATTATCTTTCAAATAGTTCTAAAATAAACTGCTTACTCTGAAATAGTCTCATGCCCTATAAGCCATGGAAGTTAATATGTAAATGATATTTATATTTAACGTGGAATTATTAGCTTCGTTCTGAATTATAATGTTCAAATTAGAGCCACAATAATTGGCTTAAAGTATTAAATTTCGGTTGATTAATGAAGGAAAATGAGACAGAGTTTCATTACCATAGAGAGATATTTGTTGATGAAGTCTCATTTAAACAAAGTTAGTTAACTCGGAATGCAGTTTAATTATTTTCCAACTCTTTATTGCTTGAAACACAAATATTTTAAGGCTTAGAAGCACATGAATAGTCTCTTTTACGATTCATAACTCAACAAAGGAATGATTTGTCACCAATGATTAAATGATGGTGGAAGGTAATGAAGAAGTGAAGGTTAGAATACTAGAATATTACGAGAGTACCATAAAAGGAAGAAATTGAGCAAATTAGCGCACCAAAAGACGATCAATTTGAACTTAAGTATTAGAAATTCTTTAAAGATAATGTAAATTAAGAATTTGAAGAGAATATCTTTCGAATAATTAAAATAATATCATTTCGTTATTGAAATTTGAGTGGTACCAGAAAATAATTATGATGGACTATATAAATGATTAATTATACTAAAAGTTTTAAAATGATCACCAGTTTTTCCCAATTGTTCAGAACAAATGTTT
Organism: Nephila pilipes; assembly: GCA_019974015.1. NCBI lineage: Eukaryota > Metazoa > Arthropoda > Arachnida > Araneae > Nephilidae > Nephila > Nephila pilipes. Next base: position 101,058 of record BMAW01057861.1, on the reverse strand, counting down.
CAGATAAATGAATTTCCAAGAAAAACATTTATATAAGTTCTTAAGCTGCTACAGACTTATTCATTGCTATTGTGTGGTAAGAAATTTCTGGAATAATAATTAGAAAATGTTACAGAATGTTGTCCAATAATTAAACGGTTCGTTTTCGATAAATTAAGTTACTTTGCTATATCACGATAACAGTGAATTGAGAAACGAGCACACTTACCAAAATTGTTTCTGTAAATATTAGCCTTTGGTCCTAAAAGATTCATTTTGGGCATATTGTGTGGTTTTCTTCACGAATTTAAAGTTTGGATTTCAACTTTCAAATTATTCATCTTATATGTTTCGTTATAAGAAAAATTGTAATAATATATTCTGTTGTTTGGGATAGTTTAGCCAATAATTCTGAATATCACAGCCTAAAGCTTATTGCAATATTAATATATATTATTTCTCAATTTTCTGTTATTTTAAAACATATTTGGTGTTTTTTTTAATCTACTTTCCTTTGATTTATAATTCCTTTATATATATATCTATAAAATGAAGCTAAAGTGCATTTTGAGACATTCTTCTTTTTCTCTCAAACTTAAGAACATTGTTTGAAAATGTCATATATTTGCTTATAAAACTAATTCAAAAGATAAATTTCTTTTAATTAAGAAAGTGCATATTACAATACTCTTACTTAGTCAATATTCTAAATCAGAAAACTTAAGAAAATACAAATTTTGTAATGTTCTTTTTTGAATTTTGATAGCTCGTATATTTTCCAACTTGTTTTTGTAAACATTATTATGCAAAAGAAGCAAACAACTAAACAAAAAATAACCATTGGTCTTTGCTAATTTTCATAATTACATATGCCCCATGCATAAAAAGGAGAAAGTATTCATTATTATTTTAGTGTCCGGAAAGGAATTTTGGAATATTTATTATAAAAATTAGTAAATCATTCAAGATATATTTATTTATTTAGAAACGTTGATGATAACAAAATTATGCAATAAACAAATGCTTGATATTACATCATCAATATAAATTGAACTTTTGAAAATACTATTTTTTCCTAGTGTATTAATATATTCCCTTGTTTTTCTTAATATTTTGGGAGAGTATAACCAAACCTAAAAGTATGCAAGAGTTAAAACATATTTTCATTATATTTTAACTTTTTATTGTATGAAATGAGTAGATGAGTTCATGAAATTTTATTTAACAATAGAATTATGGTTAAAATATTGCCTCAATCAAAATTAATTTCTAATGAAATTGCGAAGTTCAAATATTTATAAATAAAAAAAAATAACTTATACACACAAAATATTTTGCATATTTGTTTGTCGAACATTTTATTTTATTTATGTTTTTAAAACTTTGATTGCATAATATTTTGCTAATGAATTGATTAAAATTTATAAGAAATCTGTTTTGATTTCACGGAAACAATTTTGATATCAAACGTTAGGGTCTAAATACCTTTTTTCTTATTTATTTTGTAGAAATAAAATATGCGATCACAGTACGAACACACTTTATATATAATAGTTAAATGATTTGTTCTTAGTGATTTGTTTCATCATTTTATTGCATTCATTATTTATTCAACTTCAGAGAGAAAGTTTCTCGATTTTAAAGACTTAACATTTCTTCGTTATTGCAGTTGCTTTTCATGCAGGAAAAGAGGAGAATTAAAATTAATCTATTTTATAATAAATGCCATTTTTGATTTTTATTATAATATTCAGTTATAAAAACTAGTCTTTATAGATTTGTCTGGATTATTTACTCACTGAGAAATACCACTCAGAACTAATTTAAAGACAATATATTATTATCCTTTTAAATGCATTTGTTAGAACTTATATTAGATATTAAGAGAAATATCTGTTGGATTTTCTTATTTATCAGGAATTGAAAAAGTTTCAGTTGAAAAATTTAAGCAAAAATCTTAGATGTTTACATAGACCTTTTCTTTTACAATAAGAAAATTTTGTATGTTTATATAGACGCTCCATTTCTTATTGTGCTTAAATATTATTTTATTTTTGTACACAACAAACAATTTGTTTTTGCTTTGGAATATTTTTTATTACTTTTTTGAGATGCCATTACTTCAGATTGTAAATTATTCGACAGAATGACATTGAATTCGTTGGATTCTATTAATAAAGATATAAATATATCCATTATATTCTGCAGTATTTAAGTCTCGGAACAGTTTAAGTACCGCTAACTGATATAAGTTTCAAAATAAAACGCACTTAGTTGATGTAAATAAATATTTGTAATCTTTGTAATTTTATTGAATGAGTAAAGTGCTAATTTTAAGCAAATGGAATCTGCAAGTTAAAATAAGTATTTGTTTCATGATATGCAAAAAATATTCTATGATTTTGCAATTAATTCAAAATGCTTAACTTAAAGACTGCTTTTCAATTAAAGATCTAGATTTGCAATTCATTCTTCTAACGATTTTCATTCCTTTAGCTCATTTTTATTCTCAAATTTTAGCTGTTATATTTCAACACATTTTGAAATTTAAGCTAGATTCGTATTCTGTGTTTCTATTTGAATTTCTTAATGAATTGCATCAAACATAATACTAAATATGGGATAGTAATTGTTTAACATTTTATTACGTCAAAATTTCTTGGAAGCAATCATAGAGGCTGAACTGTTTTAAAACGAAATATTTTTTGGTCTTTTTTCAATTATAAGATTGTAAGTTGTCATAATGCTTTTATTCTGTTATTTAGTCCACTAGAATAAAAACAAAAATTATGTCTCTTTAAATATTCTAATATCTTCCTTTAATTGGTACTTTACTCAGCAATTGTTGTTGGTTTATAATAATAGAGGTAAAAGAGTTTTTAAGAGTATTCTGATTTTCTTAGTCCTACTGACTTCAAATAGCTGTATAGAATAAAACACAGATTTCCTTAGAAAATAAAATTTAAAGCCAGAACACCATCTATTCTTTGTTAGCGAAGCCAAAATTGAATTGAACAATCCTAGAAAATAGCCAGTTACAAAGAATGGCTCATTTTCTTTTATTGCCGAGCTCTAAATGGTGTGCAGGAGTTAGAAGAATGTGAAATGTCCATTTTCCAGGCTGTTGTTTTGTTTTGGGAGTACCAAATTGTACAAAACGGCCATTAAGCCTTAAATAGCAATAAATTAAAGTGAAAAACCTTTCCTAAGTGCTTCGTAAATAGGAGCTCAAAATTTCTTCGCAAAATATTGCATTTCGTATTGTAAAGAACAGTCAACACACGTTTTGTCATGTCAAAAACTTTGATACTACAGTTAAAAATTAAAAAAAAAAGCAAACAATTTAAGTTTGTAAATTATTACTCAAATGTTTTTGAAAAGCACAAAATATTGCTGTAATTTATGAAACAAGATTACTTAAGACATCATAACATTATTTTAATTTAAGAAGAAAAACGGCAAACTAACCTGTAAAATAGAATTTCAAAAAGAATGGTAACAAATGTAAAATAGAATGAAAGTTCATTCCTTAAGTTAAAGAGTATTTGAAATTTTGCTTCAGGGTGCTTAGGAAATTAATGAGCACAATTTCATTTCATTCTAATATTTGAGGAACTAGACAGCAGTATCCACAAATTAAAAGTTATCAATTAAGAAAAATACGTTAGAAACCCAAATAAATACTTATAAATTTAAATTAATATAACCTATGGAATAAAAATGTTCTTAAAAATAAACCAAAATGAGATAAAAGCCTTGTATGAACATATCACCACTAAGAGATCAATAAATTTAATTTCAAATATATTTAAAATTTAACAAGCAGAAAATATTCACTTACTTGTTCAAAACTATGTTTGCATATACTGAGCAGGTAACAAAAAAGCTAAAAAGATCCATTATATATATATATATATATATATATATATATATATATATATATGTATGTATGTATGTATAGCATATCTTTGTGAAATAATTTTCATTGTTTGGCACACATTATTCCAGAGGCATAATTTCAGTGCGAGAATCGAATATTTAATTTTAAATAACATTTTGAAGATTTGAAGATAAATGTTTAAAATGTATTATTACTGTTAAGAATATTTCTGTGTGTTAATGAAAACAATAATGTGAGTTTTTAATTAAAAACCTTACGTAAAAGTAATTTGAATCTTAAAATAAGTGAAAAAAATTCATAAAAGGAATAATTGAGCTCAAAACATAACGAGGTTTTATACATACCGTTCACTTGACAAATAAAAAGTAAAACATTACAAATAAAAAATAACTAAATATTACAATATACACAATATTAAACAATGAAAAGAAGATATCGTATTATATCAATTAATAAAGAATTTCAATATTACATATTTTGATACTTTTAAACCTTCTTTGAAAAAAAGAACAATATTTTATTTGGAGGTTTATAGATAAATTGAAATTTTCTATACTACTTCAGCAGCCTTTAAAGCATGCTTTATAGGGATATAACAATCATATTTATTTTGACACACTTAAATAAAAAAATAAATTATTTTGTATTAGACTTAAAATAATAATTGAACCACTTATTTCTTCATTCAAAATTTTTGCACTTGAAAGGAATCTAGTATTTCAAAAAATTGAATTTTGACAAGGACTTACTTTCTTTGAAATTTATACATCAAATTTTCTTTGATATACGAACAGCTGAAATTGACATTACTTTTAGATGAGAAATATGATCAAGAAACATATCTTTACAATAAAGGGAAATTTTCTGGAAGATAGTAAAACTTTTAGCAGAAAATATGTTCGGTAAAAAAATAGGAAACAGCAGTAATAGAAAACATAGCATTTATTGATGATTTAAAATAAGTGATAAAAGTTTTTTGATTTAGAAATTAAGGTAACTAAAAATTGAAATGCCTAAAATTTTGATTTTTTTGGTATTTCTATTAAAAAGTAAAAGGCTCAACCCTTATTCCATTATTTATGAGAATTTGACGAACAGAATGGTTAAAAATAGAATTTTAAAATTTAAAGAAAACAAACGTGGTACGCGATAGAAAAAAAAATCATCATTAAAGCTACTCTCAAATTGTAATTTGTTTAGGATTTAAATACTCTTTGACCAAACTATATGAGTACTTAAGACATTGTTGATATTTCCTACATTATAATATAAGATTATTTTCTATACGATGAATGCATATAACACATCGATCAATAACTCCCGAGTCTAAAATGGAAAACAACATTTTTTTTTTGCAAAATTTTTTTTTATTCATCAACATAACACCTTTTGTTAATCACCTTTTAGGGTGATACAATCATTCCAACGCTTTTCCAAATCTTTTTGTTTTTTTTTCGCAAGAAATCTTTTTTGTTGCGAGTAAATAGCGATAAACAGCTTTCTGAATCATCGACTCGTTGCTGTTTTTGTTCCATCGAAAGCAATCGCGGCACCCACTTGGAAAAAACCTTTTTCACTTCACTTCAAAAAACCTTTTTCCTGGTCCGATCGACTTAAAATTTTGACACGTTTCAAGCAAAGGTTAGTACTCTAGAAAGACCTGGTTACTGGTTTACTACGAGCGCCATCTCTGGGTTAGTCTCGGGAGTTATTGATCGATGTGTTATATAATTGTTTCTAATAAACATTCAAAACCTTAAGTATACCATAATATTTTTAAGACAATCAAAGAAACTTTGAAGCATAAAATTAATAATTTTGAATATTTTTTCTGTTTCAAATTTTGATACTATATTTATGTTTATTGTATTGGCTGTTTTATTTATGAGCACTCTAAAGTTTCTATGTTTTGAATGTAACAGAATTTGTACTCAATATATCTAAAGATAAAAGCACGATTTATAAATGTAAATGTAGTTACTGATCGTATGCACTTATGTATATAAATGTAATTTCTTACATAAATAGATATATTATACAGATATCTCAATGTTAAAAAGTGAATTCAATCGCTTTAAAAGGTTATATAAATTTGGCATAATATAAGCACTATTTACTTTGCCAAAGACGTCTTATTTACCTCTATGACAGTAAAAATCTTCCACTCCTAAGAATTCACAGCGTTAAACCATTTTTAAAATTCCTTGTAGTTAGGAAATTGTTATTAAATTTAAATGGTATAAAATGCTTAGAACTTATTTTGGTTGTAAAAATTGTTGAAATGTAATTATTATATTAAGTAATAACCCTGTGTCCTAAGTTATGACTCAATATACATTTATTTTGCACTTAACATATAGTTAATTGCAATCTTTTATTTACTTAGTGCGTTGATATCACTAGGATTTATTAGCTTCACATTCCGTTATATTTTATGACATAAGTTATATATAACATAAGTTAAAATAATATTTAAAATAGTTTTGTATTAAATAATTACGAAATATGAGATTTAAACACAAATACTGCATACTATTGATGGATTACTAAATTACAGTGAGCATAATAAATAAGATATAACATATTGCAATCCAATATACAGTTAAATATATTGAATGTTATGTACATTATATTTTTACAGAAATTATTAGACAGAAATTATATCAGCTGAAATATTGATGAACAGGAAGATAAGTCTTCATACAACTTATAGTACAAATTTGATATTTAAAATAATTTTTTAAATACAAAAGTATAAAATGGAAAATGTCAGTGATATCTTCTTTTAAAAAAATTCATGATATCGAATTATCTCCTTATTTTGATTTTAAATTCTAAAAAAAAATATATCGAGGATACTTTTAAGTGAATAATTAAAAGATCAAAGTCAAATATTTCCAAATATAATTGATAAAAATTACCTTAAATAACATTATAATGCATTGAAAAAAATGACTTCTTTCGCCCATAAAATAAAAGTAAAGTCAAAAATTTTTTTTATCTAAAAAATAATTTTTCAGCCATTTTCTTAAGGAGTAACGAAAATATAATTATTATAATACTTTTTTCAATAATGTCTTTCTCTCACTCACTCACTCATGGAATTATCAATAGATTAAAAATAATTAAACTGTATTTAAAATCAGGAAAAATTCTTTTGAAAGAACTGAATGAAACTGAAAGCACAAATGTCTAATAATGATTTTTTTAATTTGATATATATCTTTCGGGACAGTTTTTTCATTTGCTTAATTAAGTGTAATTAGGATAAATTCGTTTTCGATAATACCATGGAATCATTTATGTTTTAAAATTGCTAAATTATTCTTAAAATCAATGTAAGAAATTCTTAAAGATTTAAGTAATTTTGATTCATTGATTTAGGTTGTGAATAATGTGTGTATCTTTCTATATTTACCAGTTTACTGGATTTATATTTAGAGGTAAACCTGTAATATATTCTGTTAATACTATTTAACCAGACAGAATTAGCTGTTTATTAGTTATAAATAATCTTCGAGATTAACAATTTTAAAGGAAAGTGTTTGATGAAATTTCACGCATTTTTAAAAGCATTCCCCATCATTCTCTTTGTTATATCGAAAGATTATTCATGAAATAATTTATCTTTTTTCCCAATTATTACATGACTTAGAAACAAAATAATATTAAGTGATATTTATAAACATAATCTTTTAATAAACTATATTTAATAAATTATCAAAAACTAAGCCTAAAAAATTATACTAGAAATTATTTCGGCATACTTACAAATATATTTAATGATTTATAGAGTGATCCAGCATTCGAAATTTTTACAAATGAAAGAGAATCCAATAATTAATATATTTAACGAATTTAATAGTAAAAAATAGATCTTCGGGATGAATATCGAGAACAAAAATTTTATTGTAGGTGTTTTTTCTCGTTAATAATAGTGCCTCATCTGATCATTTTATCTGTTCAATTTTTTGCAACGTTTTATTTAATTAACTCATGTTAAATTTTTCAAGAGAATTCTTTAAAATTTCACTCATATAAGTAGATTATTTGCTAACTAATTTATAAAAAGCTAATCTAAAAGTAAGTGACTTCTAGTAATTTTTAATCGTAATTTAAGTAATTTTTATATACACTATTAACGTTTTAATTGCTTATAAAATAAGTTTTGGATATTTTTAAGACATTTTTATTTAAATATTAGTAATATTTTAAATGTATAATTTTGGAAGCTCAATAATAAGAAGTAACAACAAAACTTAAAAATGGATAGAGTTTAAGTACATAACAAAATTAATGAAAGTTTGGATAATCTGAAAAATAGTTTATAATTGTAACAATAAGTGTCACAAATTGATTTGATAAGAAAATTTGAATATTTTTCTGTTATTTTTAGCTATTTTTTTAAAAATGAAAATGGATTATCAGAATCATATGATGATTTTTTTCCAACCTACAATAAATTTTTATGATCTAAAATTAAATTATTCAATCAATTTAAAAGAACAATAATTCTGCTTGAGCAGTTTTAATAGCAATTAAAATAGATTGCACTTCAAATTATGTGATTGTTCACGTTTCTAGAAAAGCCTTTCTAATAAATGTTTGTATTATATCTGGAATTACCACACACAGATCCCCAAAAGTTCAAGTTTTCTTTTGTTATACCATTTTATTTCTTTTCTAAATACAATAATTTTCTACTTTTCTCTTCAATTTTACAACAATATTCTATCATGAAAATTGAAGGTGTTTAATGTCAAAAATGTAGGATGAATTGTTTCTTTGATTGAAATTTCATTGAAATTTTTTGTAAAGTTTCTTCATCTAGGAATTATTTTCAGAAAAGAAAATAATTAAAGATAGAATTTGGATAAGATTAGCTTGCTTTATTGAGAGATACGTTTAAGTAAGTGCTTATATTAGGAAACAGTATAAAAATATATTACTGCTTATTTGTGTATTTTATTTCCAATCCACATTTATTTAAAACAATTTCAAGCACAATCCTTCCACTTATTGAGATAGTTATAAAGCTTAAAAAACGGGAAAAAAGCTATTTTATATATAATTAAACAATCCTTTTATTTAATAATTAATTATATGAATAGCAATGTGATTATGATCGTTTATGATAAGTATATTTTATTAATGGTAGAGTGTTAAAAAGCAACTACAATATTTTGTGTAATTCCAATGGAACGATTATTTTTTTTTTTTTTTTAAATAATCAGCTGATATTTTATAATATTTATCAATAGAATCCTTTTCTAAATACATTATCATAATGATAAATACCGAAAAACTTTTATTATTATATTTAATGTCTTTATATCAATTAGTTTTTAAAATGTAATAAAATTTTAATAACGTATAAAATTGTTTGTCTGGTTTTGATTCTTAATATCTTTTGGAAGCATAACTTTGAACTTATATTGTCTTATCCTTTTAAGAGCTTCTGTTTCTCATAACAAATTGGATATTCAAGTTTCATGTTATCTTATTAACATTGAAATACACTGTGTGTGTACATTGAAAATCCGTCAAAACAGTGTAATATTAAAACTAAATATTTATGTTTTCCCGACATCATATAAAATGTAAAGTAAAATTTTTTTTTTTAATTTAAGTTTACTTATCGATAAATAAGAGGAAAAACCTTTCAAATTTTTTAAATATTATTTTATTACAATTTCTAGTTTTTTCCTAAGAAATATCGTTAATCATATGATATTTGGCTTAATTTAACAAAAGTAAGTGAATAATAAAATCCATTGAATCCCATTCATATTTATAGAGATTTTATCATGTTTATTATTTAGTAAAATTTCATATTACAAATATTTAATGAGAATACTCTTAGATACCCTTATTAATCATAACCATTTAAAAATAAGTTCATTTAAAAGGTTTTTATTTCAGAATCCTATGTATTTTGCTTTAGAATTAAGGAAAGTATAATGTGTACCTTTAAAAATATTTTTCCTGATATCAAAGTTTGAAATAAATACGCAAGATACGTTATATACAACAAAAAATTTTAATCAATTTCATTCATATAACTTAAGAAGTATATTTCGAAATAATATTCGGTTGTTTTAGAAAATAACAATCACAAATTTCACGGTCAAAACATTTTTTTTATCATTATCACAAGAATGTGTTAGAAATATAGTAATAAATATCATGAATTTCTATGCTGTAATTAAATGTAATACTTCATTTAATAAAAGCATGTTAGTTTAAAAAATGATTATAAGTGATGGAGATTTGGAAATAAATGATTATGATATCAAACAAATTTATTCGGCATAAGAAACTCCTTATTCAGCGTGTAAATTTATTTCGAAACTAAATCCATCTGAGTTTTTAATATACATCCTGTTAACAGAGCTATGCTAATGAACTTCAGACTTTCACGATCTTTTGCATTGAAGAGAATGAACTGACTTACAGCTGAATTGAATAAACAACTGCATTCTCATTTCATGGAGAATTGGCTTCCTACCAAAAGATCTAGTAAATATATTCAGGATAAACCCCACCAACTGGCTTACAACACTTCTATTTATTTACAAGTTCTAATTTTTCGTTCCGAAGTTCGTGGTTGTCATGGGAAAGAGGAATATTACAGTCAGATTGTATTCAAGGAATAAAATATTCTTTCAGGCGTGAAATTATTTGCGTAGTTTGAGAAGAATCATGAATATTTTACAACTTCTACATTGTGTTAGAAAGCAATATTTAGAATGTTATGGAACTTTTTGAGTGATTTTAAGAAGTGCCACATATTTTTCTATAAAATATTTCTTCATAAATAATAAGTTATTCATGATTTATTAATATCTCACATTCCTTTAAATTTTCAATAAAACGTTATTTTTTTAAAATTTAGACATATATAATGAGCGATATTTTCTTTTCTTGAGAACGCAGCAAAATTATTCAAATTTTATATTAATATTCTATTAAAATTATTCCTTCTATTGATTGTATGAAGATAGATTGTATTTCAGAATTAACAGTACAAAGTAAATTTTGAAAAGTTGATTCTTAGCATTAAAAGAATGTAATGTGTAATGTATATTATTTAAATAGAAAATCTAGTTTTCATACCCAAATGTTATTATAGAAAGTTATGATGATTGTATATTTTGAGTGACTTATGATATGCTTTGTTATCATATAAATGATTTTAGCAATTATAATCCAATACATGTAAAAACATGATAATGCCTTTTGTAAGAAAATGTAAAAAGAACTGAATAGCTTTTCTTTGTTTTACACTTTGATAGCTTCCCATAACATAAAATGCAAATATTTGTCCATTATTATTTATTTAATTCTAATTTTTTTTCAAAATAATGTAAAATTGTGCAAGAGTAATATTCTTAAGATTTTACAATTTGGTATTACTTGTTACTAATATCTAAAATACAATTCTAATATACTCATAGGAAAGACCACTACTTCTTTCCTTTAGATAAGAGTATGAAAAAAAATATTGTAGATATTTGTAAGCAGAAAATAAAATATCATAAGACTGATATTTAGGTTACGAAAGAGAATATATTAGTCATTTGTATGGTGTACGATATGAACCAGCCAAGTGATTCATGTAATACATCAACTCTAGCACTATATTTGTTATAGTGTACAAACATAATATAAAAAATAAGGTTGCTCTGTGCAATAAAACAAAGTAATTATTCACTAACAACATTATAAACTAAGTTCAAGTTTATATAGCTTCAAAACGAAAAAACGAATCATGTCTTGTAATATGTCCTATTGTAATAGTTTTGGAAACAATCACCTATAATACATGTGGGTTTCCCGGAACAACTATCACAAAATTCACTAGCTTTATGTATTTTTTTTCTTTTTTCTCTTTGTTAGAAGCAGTTGCTGCGATGAAACACAGGCATCAGTTTATACAAAAGCAGTAATATTAAGTAAGAAAAACAAGAGTGTAATCGCAGCAGCAACAATGGAATTAAACGTCATATTTTAAATGTATGTCGCATTATCAGCGATAATGGAGTCAATTATAATATAAATATAACAGTCTTCATATTTATTATATCTTCATATTTAATCTTTTGGGGTTTGCAAGGAATACGTTATCAGCCGTTATTTCAGTATACACGAAAGAGGGTAAGACGATATCTTCAAAGCACAACAATGGTCGAAAGTCAAAGCTTGCCGAAAAAGATAAACGGGTCTTGAAGGGCATAGTAGCCCGAAGCCCAAGCAATCGTTATCTGAGATAACATTCGAAATGAACGGTTATCTCCAGGACCCCGTTTCAACAAAAACTGTCAAAAGGAAACTTCATGCTGCAAATATTTATGGCAGAGTGGCAATTCATAAGCCCTTGGTGACAGCAACTAATGCTTTCAAGTGACGCTAGTGATGCGGAGATTACAAAGGCTGGTCCCCACAGCGTTGAAAATAGGTAATATGGTCAGATGAATCGTCAGTCACCCTATTTCAGACGACTGGACGCGTTTATGTCTGGAGAGCGCCCAGAGAAGCGTTTAATCCTGAATGCCTCTTGCCGACTGTGAAGCATGGGGGGAGGGGGCTCCATTATGGTATGGGATGCGATATCTTAGAGTGATCTTAGAACACTTGTTATTCTGCATAGGAGAATGAAATCCAATCACTATCTAAGCATTATAAGGAATCATGTCCATCCTTTTGTCCAGACTATATTCCTTGAAAAGCGACCGCTTTTTCAAGACGACAATGCCCCTGTCCACACTGCTAAATGCATTCAAGCATGATTCGAGCATAACGAAATAGTTGAACATCTTGCCTGGCCCCATCAGTCTCCGGACTTGAATATTATTGAACATTTATGGGAATATTTGGAGTCCAAACTTAGTTTCCGATTTCCAACTCCATTCAGCCTTTCGGAATTAGAAACCATTCTGCAGGAGGAATAGCTTAATATTCCTTTAAATATTGTCCATGACCTTTATGCATCTATCCTACGTCTCATCAAATTTGTACTTCAGTCAAAAGGTGGTCCAACCCCCTATTAATAATGATTTTCTATTATTTCACAGATGTTCGTATTATTTTGTCCTCCATCTGTACATCCGATAATAAGTGAACCAAAAATTTTAGGGCAGGACTTTAGCTGATGTCATTGTCTAGCAATTTTGCAATTTTAAAATAAATGAAAATTCATAATAAACTATATTCATGAAAAAGATAATTGAATTGATTTTACTCGATTTCAATAAAATTCATAATTATATTACAAATTTAAGGATCATGGATATATTACTTTCAGCTGCCATTCCCCCTCCTCTTAAAACCCTTGGATGCTCGCACAATATAACAGAAAATTATTTTTAAATTTAAAACGGAAATCTCAAATTTTGGTGTTTGATATCCTGTGGCTTTTGTATTGTAGCTTGAAGTATTTTATTTATCGAAAAGACCAGTTTCATAATAATATCCGTTGGTACATTGTTTCTTCTAGTGATCATTCTAATGATCATTTTTATTCTCAATCACCTTATATTACAAATAGTTCTCCTATTTAACTCACAAATATCACAAATATTCTATAAGATTTAAGTTTGGACTTTGAGGATAATGGGTTAACATTTCTTGCACTTAATTGAACATTCATTCCTTTACAATCTAAATGTTGTGCCTAGAATCATTGTATTGAACCAAATAATAGTTTCCACTTATATTTAAGTCTGCAGCTGCATTTTCTAAGTGTTCTTTCAGAATATCTAAATACATTATTTTGTTCACTGTATTCTTAATTAATATAAAATTCCTAACACTATTAGTACCAATGTAACCAACAATATAATACGTTTGCCAACGTGTTTTATAGTAGCTTTAATATTTTCTGATTTTAAATCTGTACATTCCTTTATCCTTGTAAATCAGATTGAAACAAACTAAATTTTGATTCATGATTAAAGATAAAAGACTTATAAAACTGTTACGACGTTCCAACATTATGTTTATGTTTCGGGCAGATAAGTGCAGATTTTTTTATGGCATATATACTTATTATCTTTGGAATGGAAAATATTTTATATAGTCTTATATATTTTATATAGTCACAATTACTTTTTTTTCCTACTTTAATTCTTGTTATTTTTACTGTAGAAATGTGTTGTGATTTTCTTTTACAAATCTCACAATCTAAATTTCTACTTGAAATGAGTAAATCTTTTTGGGACTACCACTTCCAGTAGGTCTTTTCAAAAATCTGTATTTTTTGTACGAATTTACTACGCAACGCAATATTGTGAATGAGTTATTTTACAGTATCTACAATATCCTTCAAATTTGCTTTTCTATTCATAGTTTTATAGTTAAGAATTTAATATCAAGAGAAGTTTTTACTTTTTCATAATTTTCAAATATTTTAATGAAGTAAAAGAAACTTAAATACGTTTTTGTTACTTATTTAGACTCTCGTAAGAGAAAGCAAATGTTTCCTTACAGTTACATAATGACAGTGTAAACTGCAGGTGAAATAAGTGTCAAGTGTTATTTTGGCTGTGAAAAGCATATGCTATAATTTTTAATTATTTTATAAGTAAAGTAAAACTTTTCATACAAATTAAATAAAATCATTTGAATCTTTGAAGAAATTACTTTCCTTTTGCCTTAGGTAGCATTTAGCTAACACTATATGTTTAAAAATATTAAGTGAATAATTCATACCTTACAGTCATTCAGAATTTCTCAACGAAAAGAACTTAATCTAATTTTAATTTATAAAACTTCTAAATGAAACGTATTAAAACGTTCCAATTTTTTCCCTTGCTTTTTCTCCTGATGTACGGATAAATTATTTGGACCTAAATTAAAGCAACGTTGTTCACTGAAGAAGGAAATTAGGATCATACAATTTTAAATGCAGGATTTTCGATTTTACTTTTTATTGTAGTTCACTATTTGGGCATTTTCATTCAAAATTTTTAAATGTAATATATCTCTACCCAATATAAATAATTCCTGTTATTCAGAAATGATATTCAGTATTGGACATTTATACATTAAAAAAATAGGAAGTAACATTAAAATTTCTTCACTAAATTTCGCTTGCTGGAGAAAATCAACATAACTGTGGTTTCAAAGCACATTTTCTTCGGGAAAGTAGTTTTCGCATTAGATCAATATATTTGCGAGCCATAATATCTTGCCGTGGAATAAATTTTTTGCTTGTTTGCATTGAAAATTCCTTCCTAATATGATACTTAGAAACTTACTAGTATTCTTTTTTTCCTTTGCCAGAAGATATTTTCCCAAAAGCAACATCCAGTTTAAAATGAAATTCTCTTCAACCAGTATCAAAAAATCGAATCTGTACAATTTATTCAGAGATAAAAGAGTAAACAAATTATATGTGAAATGCAATTTTAAAAGCAAAAAATTTATATCGGATGAAACTGGAACTTTACGATCGATTTATAAAAGATTTAGTTTTTAAGAACTTCGAAAACAAATATTTACACCTTTTTTTTCTACCTTCTGAATATATAGATATCGAAAAGATGCTTTTCCATAATTTCTTTTCAATGCATTTTTCCGCTCAGTTTGTAATATATCAGTACATTAATATCTCACATCAAGTAATTTTGATGATCACAAAGGCTTAATTAACTGAAATTCATTCGCTAATAAATAGTGCAGAATCATTCTAAACTATAAACATTCAATAAATATTTTTTGAAAATAAATGCTAATTATAAATATGTTTCTGATTGAATTATATTTAAAATATTTAATTACTTTTTTTTCTAGAGTAATCTTTCAAACTTTTAAATTTTCGAAAATTCCTAAACTTGAGTATTTATTTAGTCTTATTAATTCAATGAAGAAACTTTGTTCAAAAATTAAAAGTTTATTTGTTAAAAGTGTAAAATTTAGAAACATAATATGAAATAATTTCTTCAATGATATAAAATAATTTTTGAACAACTGAGGTAATTTTAAAATTTTGCTTTTAATATCTTTGAAATGTATGATATTAATTATTCCCTCTTCCCCAAATATCTAAGAACCATGAGGGACAATATGAGAAATCTTCTTCATGCACTGTCATCTATATTTTTCCATTTATTTCGTTATAATACTTATTCATCTAATTGATATAAAATTGAATTACTGAAATGTCAAAATATTTTAAGGCTCCCGTCTACCCGCCATTTTGATTTCGTCAGTTTAATGTTAATCCTATGGAGTTTTGACTTGAATTCTCACATCTTTACTATTTGATGTATTTGAATGCAATAAAGTGCACCCGAGAGTGCGAAAAATAATGAATGCTTCTGTGGAATTACTTTTTTCCTCCGATTTTTAAAAATATTTGAAAATATTCTTTAAAGACCGGAAAACTCAAAAACGAATAATTAAAATAAGAATAAAAATATTTTTGAAAATCTTAGGAAAAAAGTAATTCCACAGAAGCATTCATTATTTTTTGCTTTTTCAAATGCCCTTTATTGCATTCAAATAGTTCAAATAATAAAGATATGAGAATTAAAGTCAAAATTCCATAGGATTAACATTACGTCCACGAAATCAATATGGCGGGTAGACGGGAGCCTTAATAAACATAAAAATGTTCAATTATTGCTTTTTGTAAAACAAATTGATTATATGGGCATTTATAGAGCTTGTTTAATTCTGAATCAAACAGAAGGTTTATTAATAAGTTTATTTGAAAAAATTTTTGTGTTTTTGAAAAACGATTTCCGTTCCTGATGATAATTAAATATTTTCATTATGTGGCTCGACTGTCTATTACATTAACTACAATGTATAAACAGGTCGAGTAGTCAAACACACACGTGGCAAACTAAGAACTAAATATTTTTTATTTAAGCAAAATATACTAATTCTCAGGTTAAGAGCTATAATTAATAAAGATTAACCGTGACCTGATTTGAAACGAAAATGACTTATTGTGACGTAATCTAAGCTAAATCAAATCTATATATTATAAGAAGCTCATTGTCCCCTGCTTTTGGCATAAGCACAACTTATCTATCTTCTCCTTTTATTTTTATTTTGTCTTTTTTAGTGCTTCTGAAACGAGCATTAGATTAAAAATTATAAGATATAGTTGGGGTATAAGTTTTTTTACATATTTGGACAAAATAACTTTAAAAATGAATGCTGACTCGCTAGCACAAGAAGAATAGACTGAAATGAAATGAATCAAAATATGCGAAACACTAAAAGCAAGAGAGAATTCACACAGCTGGTAAAATTATATTCGGAATTAGTTATGTTGATAAAAATGTTCAATATTTTCAGCAACTTTATTATGTATTCATTATTTTACAAAAAGCTGGTAACTATTGAGCGGATTTTAAATGTTTTAGAAGTAGATGTTTACAATATTCACATCCAACTTATCAAAATAATTTGTTATATATTTGAACAAACTTTCAACGTTACTTATATGTAATTTAAGAAAAATAAAACATTTTGAATCTAATTCTTTGAGAATACACATTAGCTGCAATTGTTAGTCATGCTTCTTTGACATAAATCCTCATCACAGTGCCTTAAAAAGTAATAATTTCGTATTGATATATTATTAATGAATCAAGTTCGATGTTAGAAAATAATTTAAAGTTGTTAGAGTAGCATAGACCAGCTTACATTATAAGAACTCTAAAAGACCATTAAAAATAAATGATCCTACGTGAACATTTGAAGGAAAAACTAAAGTTACTAAGCACCTTAAAGAATCATTTAGCAATTCATTCTAGGAAGAGAAAATTGTCCCAATAAAATTTTTCTCCCAGCATAACTAAAGCGCCATTATCATTCAGAACATATTTCATGCCGTTGAAGGGAACGTAATGAATATACATTTGCTTTAGGGTAATAAGGAATCTGATACCAAAAAAATTCTTCATATTCTTATTCTTCTTGAAAAGTATGCGATGACTACCGAAGTAGTTGAAATATAACTTTTTCTTAGTTTAAACTTCTATAATGAAGATAATTGTGGTTTCAAAATGAGTTTGAATGTAATTTTAACCTCCTTACCCTGAATGAGTTTAATCAACCTATATGTATAATTTATTTTATGGTAGGTTCCATGGCTTTTAAGTACGTATCTTAGATTTAAGTATTGCTCAAATATAAACCTTAATTTAGTTTCTAACTTTTAAAGATTTGTAGAATTGCTTTTTCTTAGCAATAAAATGACATTTTATCTGTTTGGGTCTATGTGTGTGTGATGATGATGATTAATAGTGCAAGAGCCAGATGTGATTATTCTACACCAAATAGGATTCCTTTAGGATTCTGCTAGGATACAATAGGATTATTTTGTCCCGTCAAATTTTAGGGATTTAAAATTTTTTGTGATTTTTATTTCATAAAATCAAACAATCAATCAAGTTGAAAAAGCGTTCAATTTTGTAAAAAAAAAGTACCATATTAGATTTGTGGGTTATGTAGACCACGTGGGCTTAAGGTAAATAAAAGTTTTATAACTGTGCTTGAGTTTCATGATATTAGAACATATATAAATTATTTGTATTTCATTTTTAATGAATTATTTTACTTTGGCTGAAATAAATTTTGATTCCTCTATTTTCCTTGTTTAAAATTCTTTATTAAAATTTTTTTGATTGTAGATTTTGATAGCAAATAAGTAATGATATTTGTAGTTGCAATACTTAATGTACTTTTTTTTTATAAAAAGACTGTGATAAATAGAAAAAAAGGGTAAGGAAAATTTTGAACTGCCTAAATTTTTTTATTAATGAAAATATTTATTTAATGTTATAAATCCTGTTATTTAAAAACACGCTTAAGATGTTACATAGACAATATTAAGAGTAAAATCATTCTTTTGTAGCTCATGATATTTTATCAAAAATTGTAAATACAATTTAAAACTTATATGAATTTCATTTTTTCAAATTTAAAATTGTATGAAGACATAATGTTTCCCTTTTTATTCTTGGGAAGTCTGTAAATACTCCATTACGATTTTTCTCTTAAAGAAAAAATGTTCTTAACTTATCTGAAGTAAATAATCAAATAAGGGATAAAAATGCAAGTTAAAATAATTATAAAGTTATTTAAAATAAAACTCTTGAAAAATATATATTATTTCATCAAAAAAATTACGAAATCATTTTATATTGCTTGTTATAAAAGAGCAAATATTTGAAAATCAATTAAAGTTAATCAATTAAAGTAATATTTATGAACATTACCATAGAGAATCTCTTGAACCCATTAGTAGCAATTATCTTTTAAAAGTTAATTGGAGAATTGGATTTAATGTTGAATTCTTGCAATTTAAAAATTTAAATGAAATAGTTAATGGGAAATATTTCTTAGTTCTTTCCTCTTTTCGGCTGAATATAGATAAACTTTAGGTACGTTACTGGATTTTTAAATTTAAGATAATTTTTATTTATTATTACTAGTGCTATTTATTATTAAAAATCTTCATAAAAGTTTTCATTACATTTACCAGTATAAGTTTTTATTCATAATAAGTTTATTTTATTAAATGCGTTAACTTAAGGCTCGTTTCCATCATTTGAGAAATTGAGCTTTTATAACTTTTTTACTAACATCTATTTAAATTTAATTTCATATATAAAATAGCTACTTATCATTATTTGATCCAATATTTGTACATTTTATCACTCACTGTCCTTTTATAAGTACCTTTAAGAACATTCAACAGTATATTCCCTGGTGTTAAAAATAATAGAATTTTCACATTTGGTTAATTGTCTCCAGACGTATTGGACAAATTTATAGAAATCAATTATGGACGAATATTGATATAACACACAGAAAGTAACATGCAACAGGTACGATACATAATCAAGATCGCGTGTAAGATTAATTAGCCCAGAAAAGTCTTAAAGAGAGGTGACAAGATAGGACAAATAAAGGAAACAAAGGGGGTATGATCGTCTCTTATAGGTTTACAATGGGAATTTATACTAGAAGTCAGATAGTGTCAGTCCATTTAATAATTTGTCCCACACCTCAAAGAACGCTATTTTCAGGTCACAGATATTTCCAGAAGGGGAAAGCAAATTATAATTGCTCTTCTAAGAGAATCCTTAATATGCTGCACAGAATTAAGTTCTTGAGATGTGGCTGTCTAATCCATGCGACGAATATTCTCACTTTCGAGAAAATCATCGGCCAGGTAATCCCTATGTGAACGGGCGTTGACATCCATAGAATTAAAATCAGGAGTAACTGCTTTCCTGAAAAGGCGAGCATGAGTCTGCATGATCATCTTTATATCCCATAGCCGTCACAGAGGCTCTTCCAAACTCATGAAGGTTTGCACATCCCTTCAACACGATGAAAACCGACAACCAAACCTCTGTTGCCCTTCTTATCTCTTTCATAGATGTTGGAAATCAGGAAGTGGGTACATCACTTCAGTTCCAGAAGAAGGTACGTCAAGATTTCAGAGGCTACATTTAATCTGGACTCATCAGTAAATAGAACGATCTCTCACGCATCCTTGCTCTCAAGTTTATGATCTCTGGCCTATATCAAACCAGCAGTTCTGTTCGAAAAAATGAGTCGGTCGCAGACAATATAGGTCTTCTTACAACCAGACTTAGGTCATGTAATCTTCTGTATACCACAAACTTTTAAACTTGAACTTTTGTTGTAGCATGAAATTCACGAGACAACTGAGAAGCTGTAGCTCTTCTACTACCTTCGATGTAATGAACAAATCTCAATCTTCATCAGTTATCGTGGCTCTTGGACCATTATGGCCATGCCTTCTCTCGACTAATCTGATCTTATTATACTATCTCCTTAAGTGTGTACACAACGATTAGAATTAACTCAAGATTGCCCTGTCTCAAGTTTCCCGATGATTCTACATCTTAATTCATTATCTAAACATTGATAGTTATTCATTTTAAAAACAAGCTTTTAAATTTTACTGAATGTTACGAAATTCCTCAGTAAACTCGACGAGATTTGCGAATGAGTGAAGCTCAGATGTTGACACTTACACTTTCAAAGCTTTTTTCCTTGAAATTCTCAGACCTCCCATAAATGGATGCCTACTTAATTGCTACTAAAAACCTGTATCTTTTTAGAAGCATCAGTGTTTTCTTTCATCCTGTACTTTTTGAGAAATTCGAGTAAATATGCATATCTTCTTAATTTTGAAAACCAGTGCATACGAGTATCAGCGTCTAATTAGTGAATCCGTTTCCCTAAATTGAAGAAATTTCATCACTACATTAAGTTTGTAAAAATTAAGATGTGTGATTATGTAAATTCTTTAAGTAACCATGATATTCGAGACAGGAATATATTTATAATGTCCTAATAAATTAATTCTACAATAAAATAAATATGTTTTTCTGTTATTGAATGACATGGTTTATTTGAAATTGTGCTATGTGTAAAACTGTAAAAATGGTGAGGAGATTCTTTAGTTTGGTTTAAATCAAAGATATTTTTAATTTAAAATGTTACAAATAGTTTTTAATGCACAATAGCCTGTGATTTTGAAAGAAGAAGAATGTTTATTATTTTAAGGAAAATAATGATAAGTTTTGTTTTGTGATTTTTAATATCATAATAAAGTAAAGAAAATGATTATTGTTTCATATATATATATATATATGTGTGTGTGTGTGTGTATTATTTTAATGATATTGTTACTTCAGGAACATTAGCAATAAAAAAAATTATTTCCTTGGTAAAATGCAGGCATTTCGAAATAATTCAAATTTTATCTTCCAAATTTAATTAAAATACTGTTAACATATTATAACTGAATTATTAAATAATCTGCATTTTAATTATAGAAAAAACATTTAAACCATTAACTTTCATATTTAAAATGTTTTTTATATTTTTTTAACATAACGACATCTTTTAAATCAATTAATAATAATTACAACTACTTATAAATGAAATAAGTTTTGAAAAAAACCCAGATTTGTTTAAAAAATTAGAATTGAACTTTTTTTTTGTTTCTAATATAACGAAAAAATCGCACATATTGATCAACACAGAGATTCTGTTTACATGAAGCATAAAGTGTTTCTTAATTTTTTTTTTTTTTATCAGAGAAAGGTTTTAAAAAATTGTAGAAATTTCAGATAATGAGCAAGAATTTCCCCCTCTCTCTCTCTTTTTGTTCCTAAGAATATGCAAAAAATTAATGAAACATAGCTACAAACACAAGGTGTAATGAATTAATGTTTGAAGGAACTAAGTTATATACGTAAAAGTCAGATTAAAAATATATTAAAAATTCGAAATGAAGCATTTTAAGCATTTGAAAAATGAAAGAAATTACAGTTTCCCTTATTTAAAGTGATAAATTTTATTACTGTACTATAATATATTCATCAGTAGATATTAATTTATTCATCACACTTCAATCATTTTAATAGATATTTAATATAGATTGATATTAAAATCGATATTACATTTTAGAAATTATAATTGATATTACATTTAGAAATTGTGATTGATATTATATTTTAGAAATTATAATTGATATTACATTTTAGAAAGCGAAATGTAACCATTTCGAAAAAGTACACTGGAACCCAATAGGCTCCAAAGAAATGAGCTCAGTTATATATAGTTTCAGACAGTAAAGTCAAATGCGAAGGGGTCTTTACTTATGTCCATCTTAATCTGCATAAAGCAGAGTGATTTGATTGAAAACGAATGTAGTGTCAACTGCAGGTAATTCTCCATACTTTGAATAAGGCAAAGTACTACGCATATTTCCTTGCCAGTCTGAAAGACGAAGAAAATCTGAAAATAATATGTTAAATGAACGTAAAAATTTAATATGGCGGCTGAGACGAAGTTTTGTAGGACTATCAATTCTACTAAAAATATACTGGACTCAAATGATTAAAATGAAATATTATCGTCATTTCTTTAATGTGTAATTCTTAAAATTTGTCCTTTCGCTGTATAACTCTATGGGTCATCATATGGCTGTTTATAATATAATCTTACCGAACGAAAAGTGGCAGAATGTTAGTCTCTATAAGCAAAACCTTTTTTAAGTTTGTCTAGATTCCGGGATGGGTCATAGCTTAATCATGTATTCCAGCAATAAGGAAAGAAATTATTGTAAGGCATATTGGTTATAAAAGTTGTTAAGATTTCCCAGGCAAAATTTTACAATCAACCATAAACGTAATAAACAATCAATGCTCTGAAGTCAATCTTTAAACTTAAACGAATGCGGAGAAGAATAACTGGTAAGTTTCGGCTTAACGTTAATAGCATGTTTAAACTAAATCTATCAATGATTCTATTAGAGGCAGTATTGTACGTTGTTGTGCCGTGGCTCTCTGTGCCGAGAAATTTAGAAAGAGCCTGAAATAACCGGTTGTTAAATTAAGATTCCTGATAAGTTGTGATGACATATGGAACTCCAAATTGAGAAATCCATCATGAAAAATATATCTCGTCTGTAATGTTAGTAGTTCGGTCGGGCATTGGAAGAACTTCCGGTAACCTGCTGACAGGTTAACACATATTAAATACATCAATAATTGATGATAATTTTTAATAATAATGATTATTGATTAGATGCAATACCGATGATTAATTATTAATTAAAAGCAATAAATCACAATATGTTGATATCAATTAATGTCATCACACGTCTCTGAAAGGTGGATGAGGACCAACAATATCGATGTAAAAATGGCTCATATGGTACCTATTTAATAGATAATTTCTAATATTAGACTTTGTATATCTTTGAATTTTGGTTATAAAGAAGGCATGTTTTTGTCTACGTATCTGTATCTTTCTTAGATCTTGACAAACATTACACGAATAATAATATAAACCGTTACTATAACTTCATAATGTAAGAAGTTATGCTACTCATCAAAAATTTTCTTTTGGAAAAATATAAGTACATAAGGACGTATCACTCTTGTAAGTGTATCGCAACAATTTTAAGTCATTTGCAGTATGGAAAGGCTTCAGTTTCAGCACCTCCGAGTTTTGAGCCGCATATAATTCGGCATCCGAGAATTGTATACGAATCATTTCACGTAAATAACATTTTGACATAATTGTATTTCAGATTTCCTAGAGAATGGGATAATTGCCTGTAATTCTCCAAATCCCTCACAATTTGATCAATCAATCAATCCTTGACAAAACGCCAGCTACCAATTTCCTAGTTCCAGAAATGTGACGTACGTCTGTAATATATTGAGATAAGCATTCTAAATATTTCTACTTTTTGTAGGGAATTATTTCGGTTGTTATTACAAAATGCAAATCAGTATACGATCCCTATGAACATAAAATTGGTGCCCTTCCAACATGTGTTTAAAAGCTTTAGGGTAAAGTACATTGCAAGGAGCTCACAGTTACACGTGATATATTTTTGTTCGCTCAAGGCATAATCTTTATTGAAAATAATGATATCGGCTGTACAGCATCATTATCAATCTGGTTTAAAACTGATTCGAAACTGTATCAGAAGTGTTGAAGGCCTTATAGTTTTGCACTTTAATCATTTTACCTTTTCCTTTACAAAACTCATGGTGGGATGCCTGTTTCGATGTAGCATTTTCCTAAATTATGTGGCAGTAGTTTATCATCTATAAGAATTTGAGCTGATTTTTAAGGGCTTTGGCAAAGGAAAATTTTATATAACCGTACTTTATTGCGAAAGGAAGAAATACACATTTTAGTGATTAAAACTCTTAGAAATCTAATGGTCCCTGCCCTAAAATACATTTTTCGACATTTAATACATCAATATTGCTTAAGGGTAGTCGGTACACTTGATATCTTTAAAAATCAATTTTGATGTTTTTTTTTGAAATCTCCAATTAAAGATCTTTTCAATGATACAACAAAGATACTAATATTCGAATAAAAGTATGTGAATTTTTATTTTGCATTAAAAGAGTGACACACAAATAGACGTGCCACACCCACATTTGCAGATAAATATGCAAAAACATCGGCTTTTTAAATCTTAAAATTCCAACCAAATTCTTTTAAATGCATCACTTAAAAATATGAGCTATATCGTAAGATTTTAATTATCACTAAAATAATCTAGATAAAAACTGAATTTTTATTGGTTATCCTTGAAACTGCTCTGCACAGTCACCATTCAGAGTTTTATATTTCTCTCACAATTTCTTGACCTTTAGAAGAACGTCATTGTACAACTTAATAAAATGCGACAAAAGCCATTGTTCAATCTCTTGAATGACTTTGCTTGCGTTATCAAATCTTCAAGATATATCGAGTTTTGGTAATAAGATAAAGGTCGATTTGGGGTTAGATGGGGATAATAGGTAGATGTGACAAAATTTGAAAGCTATTTCGGTTTGATTCCCCAACCACACTTCGAGATAATTGAGAAGATGCATTGACACCAAGGAAATTGTTTAGTGATCATACTGCGTATTTCTTGGTCACAATTTATTCAGCAATGTGCAGTGATTGACACCACTAATGCTCTGACCCTTCTCCAGGTAGTCTATTGAGATGATTCTACTACAGTCCCAAAAACAGAGATCATGAACTTCCCGGCACACATCAGCATCGTAGCCCTTTTTTGAGGAAAATGAATGACAATGCTTCCCTTCCTTGCTCATTTTTTGGCCTCTGGATTATTTTAATAGATCCAAGATTCATCCATAGTTAGAAGGGGGCCATAACTCCTCTTGCTCCTAAAAGATTCAACATCTTCCTTTATAAGTCGCAACGCATTTGCTTCTAAAAATTTTCTAAAAAGCATTTAGTAATCGAGGGACCAACATTTTTTCATCATTGTCATATGCAGTTCTTTTTTGAATGATTTTACACATTGCTGTAATTAACATTAATCTCATTCATGATCATTTGGACAGTTTCTCTCAAGTCAAATAAGATATAAATTCCTTCACTTTCTTCACTGGAGCGGGATCGTTCATGGGTAATTTTGCTTAACTACTTGGATCGTCTGTGAGGGATATAAGGCCTGTTTGAATATTTATTTTCTATTCACAATAGTGTCACATGATGAGTTATATTTTCAATATACAGCCATCATATCAACGTGAATTTGTCGGATACTGTAACCTATCAAATGAAGGAACTTAATTACTCTGCTAGTTTTATCTTCTCCATATTGTTAGTTACTTCAATATACGGTTTTTTGATATCGAAAAATCAACATTAATAGCTGTAATTTACATTAATCTCATTCATGATCATTTGGTTACATTACGTAAATAAGAATTAATTAACTTGCAGAATAAGTTTTATTCAGGTATCTTGGTTATTTCTTAGCAATAATTAAAACTTACGATAGCCCTCTGTACTGTAAGAATTATCAGCAAGGGAAGATTTAAATATGTTCTTTACGCTTGTATGTTTCCATATCCAGAGCAGAGATTTAGTTTCTCTTCTCTTTAGGGAACGGAATTTAGTTTCCTCTTTAGGGATTTCTAAAATCCTAAAATTTGATTCAACTGGTAAAATCTATGATTCAATGTAAGATTTCTAGGGAGTAGGTTCTCGAACAGTAATAGAACGAAATATTCTACCTTTATTATTTATAACGTACAAAGTAAATATTTATTGCTAATAAAGCTTAAAAACTTTCAGCGTAAAAACTTTCAGGAACCATTTAATCAGATTATATGCTACATGTCTGAATAGAATTAACTGTCCCTAGTTACTTTTTTATACTATATAACTGGTATTATACATTAATTAAATAACACCATTTACGTTAAGAAAATAACAAAAGCCTTATAACAATCTGCACCGGAACCCAAAAAGCTCAAAACAATTGAGCACAGTTATGTGCAGTTTCAAGCAATGAAGATAGAAGCGAATGGGACTTCCTTTACATCCGCCTTAATTTACATAAATCAGAGTGATTTGATTGGAAACAAGAATCTGGCGTCAGCTTCAAGTAGTTCCCTGTAATTTGCCTAAATCATTGTACAACAAGTTATGTTCGAAAGCAGTTATAACTAATAAAGGCATGAAACATGCAGTTATATGTATTATTGCCTTGAAAGAGAAAATTTCACACACTTCCCCCAGTTCACGAATAATTTAACTTTGAAAGTCAAACTAATAATTACTTTATTGCATTTGTAAAGAAATAAGTAAATTAAGGTAACTTAAATTTTATGTTGACTCAGAAATTCTTCATTTTTCATTTGATTTGATTAATAGAATTATGAACTAGGTTATCATTACTGGTAAGAAGGATATCGAATCATTGTTAAGTTCAGGAGATAATTTGCTTCTTTAAAGATATTAATTCGGGTTAAATTTGTTCGCGTATATTTATTATTTGACTACCATGATTAAATTAGTAAATATAATTAGTTTGTTACTTTTTACAGGTAAATGATCCGGAGTTAGTATTTGAAAACAATATTCTCCTGCTTTTTTTTCTCTCTTTTCTGATATTTTTTGTCTAAGACCTTTCGAATATATATTCTTAATAAAAGTTATCTTAGATTAAAAGAAATGTACCATGAAGCAATAAAAATCATATAATCCTTCAGTTAGTCCAGTATTCATCGAAAACAAACAGAAAATTACAAAATAGTCTTTTTTATTTCATAGAAAAAAAGATTGCATTGATTACTACGTCCTTTTTACAAAAATTGACTTAAAGAGGCTTATTAGTACTGAAATTATTGAAAAATGTTTTTATTTGGGAAATGACACACACACACATAATACGTATCTATGATTATAATTCATATATATTTATACAAATGAGAGAGAGAGAGAGAATAGGGAGTTTTAATAACACAGCAAAAATAACTCAAAATTAGTTCAAATGTTTTTGAACTGATAGCGAAATAATGTATCAAACTAATAAAAAAAAACTTAAATTGAATGTTCAAAATAACAAGGGTAGAAAATGCTTAGTATCAAAAAATACGAGTGACATTTGAAGTAGCTTTTAAAGCCTGTTAACCATTTTAGCATCGCCTTTGAGTTGAAACCTAAAGCTGAACGACATGCATTGTAAGTTGAAGTAAACATAAAAACATACTCTACACTCCAGTGGAAAATGGTAATAAAAAGCTTCACAAAGCCCTGCTTTTCACTGTTCTATTTAAAGTTCCAAAAACGGCAGTTTTGAAACTCGAAATCCTTCATCTAACGTTTGCAGAAGATATTTGGAAAGAAAAAGGGAAAGTGCATACGAGGCAAATGGTTTTTAAACCCAAACATATTCGTTCCTTTTTCGAATTTTTTTTTCAAAAGGGAAGTGTTAGCAAAGAATGGTGAAACTGAATATTCAGTTAAACGTGCTTCTACTGAAATCATTTGAATGGTTTATTGTATTCATAATCGTATAAGATACAAAATGTTTATGCCTAGTTTATTCAAATGTAGGAATGTTGGATCATTAGAAAAAGAATTGAAAGTATTGTAAAAAAGAATTTTCACAAACTGTGGAGGGAGGTGACTACAAAAAAAAGAAAAGATTTACCCAACTCTTAAATAATGTATACTTTTCCATTTGATACATAACAAATAATAATAAAAAAAAAGTTTCTGATTTTACTTTTGCTCATATCATTCATATATATATTCTCTTATATTTTACAATACCACTTTATTTAATTAAAATACTATTTTTATTCATTTAATACAATACAAGAACATTATTATTTAACAACCACCATAATTAACTTCTGCAATTATACTACGTAATCGCATGAATCCTTAATTATTTCAAAAAAATGCCTTATTCATGGCATTGTTCTTTATATTCCTCAAACTTAAAATTCTGCAGTTCCAAGTAACATTATACCAAAAAGTACACCTAAAAACTATAGAAGTAAATCAAATTCTCACAATTTATTTTTTTCTGAAAGAAAAAGGCCTTAAGATTTATGCTTTCCTCTCAAATGCTTTATTTTTGATTGTAGCAAGTATTTTTATTTAGAATATATCATCTTTGAAACTGAAATGTGTACATATATCTTTGAAACTTGGAATTATAATTTTATTCTTTGGATGTTTGCTAACACACACAAATAAGTTTTCTTGCAAATTTATCTTAAAGGCAATTACATCATACCCTTCTACTTAATGAATTTATTGACTTTTTATAGTTTTTTTGCAAAACTTTTGCATTTCCGTGAGCTTTGTGCCAAATTATAAAAGAAAAAAAAAAAAAAAAAAAAAAATTTTGATTTTTCTGTGTGAATTGCCTAAAATAATTAATAAACGAAAATGTGCTTTATCTGTAGTATTATCTGTATTTATCTGTAAATTATCTGTACAGATGAACATGGATTGGGCAGAGCATTTTAATATTCAGATTCATTATACATTGAAATTCTTTTTATTTAACACACATGAAAAGGAATATAGAATATAATTTGAATATGACATCGTAAATGTAACAAACTTTTGTGTGATTTTTGTAGACTGTGTGATTTCTCTCTGACCAAATCTCACATTACAGACATTGAAAAACATTGGAGTAATGTTAGTGTGAAAAAAATCCATTTAGAATAGAAAACCAAGTTGAGTAGCTTTTTTTTTGGATAATAGAAGCAATCACATGAATGAAAATTTGTAAGACATTAAAATATTAACTTTGACTAAAACTAATTATATTTAATATTAAAGTGAATTGAAAAAAAATGTATTAATTTAAATCAACGAAAGAAATATAAACAAATGATTTGTATTTTAGTTTTAATACATCTTATTTAGAAATACATTGTTTATTCAAATCAAAATTCCTTTACTGTGAATTCTCTCGGAAAATTTATAGCATGCAAAAAAAAATTATTATTTGATTATAAAATTGATGAATTTAAATATTGTACAGAACATCTTTGTGTCACACAACGAAATTTTTCCCATCTATAGATTAGTATCAAACTGTTAAATTTCAAACTGGCACTTTTTAAGATGACGAATTGTAGAAGAATTCTTGAAATCATTTTTCTCATAGCAGGTTCATAGCGATTTCGACTCTGCAAAACTATTTTCCGATGCATAATTTTTTTATCTATCATTTTAAATATTAAAAATAGAAAATAGTAACATACGTAGAAATCTTTCTAATATAAGGGATGTAGCATCGTAAACTCATATTGTTATTGGTCAAAACCCAGAAAATACAGCGGGAAGCCTGAATTGCCAATTATTATTATTACATCAGTAATTAAATCACTTTCTTTCAGAACAAACATGTAGATGAAACAAAATTATGATGTTGAATGCAAGTTTTTGATAGAGAGGAAAATCTTCTTATAAACATTATCTTTTTTAATACAAGGGGAAAACGCATTGACATTATATTACTTCTCTCTTGTCTTACTTTTTTTAATCAAATGGAATCTCAGTTTCCCATTGATATTAATATCTTTTTGTGCAAGAGTTACAAATGATATCAAGATTTTTCATCACTCGTATGATCCCCTTCCCCATATATGTAAAGTGGTTTTCTAATAATCTATGAATTGATAGTTGAAATGATTAAAAAATCCTATAAATGGAGTTTGCATAAATTGAGCGATAAGCAAATGCAGTGGAGATTTGAAATTTGAAGTAAGAAACAGAGGACATTTTCCCTGAAAAGAATTATAACATGCGATGTATCATGAATTACCTATGACAATAGAAAACGATCGAGACAATGGATTAACCGTGAATACTCAGTATATACACTGAAACAATTTCTACATAGATAAAAATTATAGTGACTCTATCGTGAAGTATAACTGGTATCATTAACTATTCACTTTTAAAATCCACCCAAACAATAACAACAGAGTCGTATTGCCGGAAAACTGAAAAAATTCATTACTCTTGTCTCCACATTAAACAAAATACGGGACCTGTCTCCACCATATTCATGCATGGTCCCATGTGGCACAAATAGAAGTACAGAAGCTTAATGAGTCCTGCAGTACTCTTCATGCTTACCTTACATTTCACTAACGAATTTTCATTTATTTCGGAGTTAGGAGCATTATTAAAGAAATAAAGCTTTTAGCAATAGGACTGAGATTGTGAAGTTGGGCTCTATCACGCGGATTTCCTTGTTATTTTGGGTTTCTATCTGTTACGTTTCAATTCAAAATCCCTTCCAATAAAATGAAACGGGATTCATGTAAATTAGATTGCAATCATGAAGTGTAGCGAATAGATTTGATCAAATGCATATGTAAGTGACGAAGAATTTAATACTGATACTGGAAAATTGTTACTTGCTGATAATACGAAATGAAATGTCGGAACCCACCATTCGTAAACAAAGAAGCAGTTAGAGGGATCTCAAAAGAAAAAAAGAATTATGGAATTATATCTCAAAGTATTTCTATTCAATCGAATCCTATACATAATTAAATTTCAAATGATAGTTCAAGAGCGTATAGACAAACAATCATAGAGAGAGTAAACAGTTATTAGAACCTAAATACGCATAACTTGAATAAAAATA
The DNA here is from genome assembly GCA_019974015.1 of Nephila pilipes. NCBI lineage: Eukaryota > Metazoa > Arthropoda > Arachnida > Araneae > Nephilidae > Nephila > Nephila pilipes. The sequence continues at coordinate 69,697 of BMAW01057861.1, read as the reverse complement.
AATAGATTTGTTTGATCTGTGTGTGAAATTTCATTCAATAGATTAGTATTCATGATTTTTATATTTAAACTTGGTAATTGAAAGTGAAACTATCAATAACCAGTAGAAGTTACAAAGTCAAAGCTTTCTTTGCATATTTTCTGTCCTCCAAAGAACCCGCAATTTCGAAAGAAGATTTCATTTGTTGGAAATGAGTATGAAAGAGTTTTTTAAAGTGAGTGGAGAGCACTTTTATTAATGAGAGGCATATTTTAATTTAAAAAAGGAATTTTTCTTTTTTTTTTTCAATAATCCGAAATGTCATATTACTCCACTAAATGGAAATTAAAAGATAGTTAGGGGATTTGGAAGAATTTTCCTTGAAATTCTAACCAATTTAAAAGGGAAGAAAAAAAATTGTCTTTTGAATTTCACTTAAAATTAAAGCAATATGAAAAAAATGTTACCATTTGAATGTTTATACAAAAATTTATGCACATAAAAAATATTTTGAAGCTTATATTCACAAACACACATTAATTTTCAGAATTTTGTACTTATATTTTTCTCTTTTCTCGTTACTCTCGTATGATACGAAGCTCAAAAAAGAAGTTTAAGTTTGCTTCGGAAACTATCTTTGAAACGTCGAAAAGAAATTAAAAGAAGGGAAAAAATAAAACTTGCAGAATATTGGTAATTTTAACTGAAAGAAATATTTCTTACTATAGAATTCATATTTTAAGCTGGATAAAGCAATATTATTGAATTTGAAGAACAGATGAATGCTTTCGTTTCTTGAGCTTTTTTTCAAGAACTTCAAACATATTTGCTGATTTTATTTTCTTTATTTTTCTATCATTCTAAAACTCTAGTATTGAACAAGACGCTTCTTAATTCATAAAATTTCAAAAATACTTTTATTTGGAAACCATGGTGTAAATTAATCGGGTTTTATTTTATGATTCCTAATTATAGCTTTTTGAAAGTATGCATGGAAGGGGAAGAAGTCTTCCTTTTCTTTCACAGCTAAATTTTAAATAACTGGAAAAACTAAATGCTATCAAACTGCCTTGCAAATAATTTTAGACTACATGAATAAAAAAATGTATAAATTTCACATACATTTCTGAAATTACGAAACAAAATTTTTATTTATGAAAAGTACCGGTTGGAATTTGTTATGAATACTTCTCAAACATGAAAGTAATTTTAGTAAAATGTTGTTTAGAGTATTACTTATTTTGTGAATTAAAAAAAATTCAAATTACTTCTCTGTGAAATATTGAACGATTCGACAGGAAAAAAAAGTTAAGGTAAGAAATTTGTTACATTAAATTATATTATGCTAAAATAACGAAGATATATTGAAATGCACTTTAATTAATTGCAATGCAATAACTATTTCAAGGGAATTATAATATATTTGTAAGAGGGCGTAGAAAAAAACATGAAAATATCACAATATTTACAAAAAATGTTAGAATACGCGTGTTATTACCTCAACCAGTTATTTACGTGTAGTATTATTTGAATGAAGTGAAGAAAAAATTGCGCAAATATTTTTTTCATTGCTATTCTGTTAAGAATATCATTTCTGAATAGTCATGTAACTCGTATATGATACAATATTTTTTTTTTAAATTTTTAATAAATATCTTTTTTTTCTGATTGTATTTTCTGATTGATGTTTATGATTTTTTTTGCAAGAAACTATTATTACCTCATTCGAGTTAACCTTTAAACAGCAATAATAAAACAGCATCATATATGCTTTGGAAAAATAATTTCTCACTCTTGTTTGCATTTTATCATAATTAAAAATATTATTATATTTACAATAACTAATTTTTTTGTATTACTTTTATATTCTTGACAGCATATAAAGAATTTTGGCAATTTGAATACGGTACTGAAAAGTAACACTCAAAATGATATTTTTTTGCGAGATACATGCATTATAATTAATGTTTTTGAGATTTAAGTTACAGAATATGTGAAATTAGAAATTTGGAAATAGTCAAAAAAATATGTAATGAATTTCTTTCGTTTTAGTAGAATTATATTTCCGTGCTTAGTTAAGCAATTAATAATTGAAAGCTGATTATCGCAAGTTTATGAATTCAACTTAGTTCATTATAAGTTTTTCTGTTTCATATTCTTTATCCTATATTTCAATTCTATAAGCTTTCAAAAAATACAAAATAGAGAAATTTCATTACTTCCAATGCGTAATTTTCGTAAGTAAAGAAAAGTAGATTAGAGCGTGTTACGGAGTTGGCCGATCGTAATAGAGGCGTTTTTCTTTTAAATAATTAGTATCATTAAGTGACTGTTTCAAATTCAAAAAATCATTATACATAAAAACACACAGTTAATTCTTGACTTTATTTTAGAATATAATCACATTTTTTTTATCATTATTTTAGCGTGGAGTCAGGTCTTAATTAAAGAACAGAAATTTAAATTAAAACATTATTAATTCATAACTTACATCATTCGATAAAGGGGGGAGAGTGGCAGGTCACCTCACTTGTGTAAAACAGCAGAGCAACTGACTTCTTTTGCCAAAATAACCCTGTGTTATCGCCAACACAAGGCAGCTCCGCAGTTCAATCCCAAGGTAGGTTTGCCACATTTGGCGCGTAGTGCCTAAAGTGTAAAGTTTTCCCAAAAATGATCCTTTTCTTTGTTACCTTGTAACAGAGAGTATTATATATTGTCGATGGGATATATGTAGTTTGTACTTAAAGAAAAAGAGTACGCATTAAAATTTCAGAATAATCGTAAGATGTTTATTTTTGAATAGCTCCTTTGTTTTGGATTGAAACAAACATTACAAAACGGTGTCTCATGTTAACGCTAAAATGGAGAAATCATAAGCAAGGGATTTGTGCATTCTTTATTTTATCAAATAAGAATGCACATTATATGATCAAATAAGTATTTAAACACTTTAGAATTAACATTATAACTATTACTACTCAGTAAACTATAAAATAAATTTCTTAAAAAAACATGAATTGTTTAGAAACACTCACAAATCATTTAGTTTACTGTCAGGTATTATTTTTAATTTTACATTTGGGAGAATAATACGTCTGAAATATAAAAAAAATTCAGTTGTGATATAAACATATTGATTAAAGATATTAAAGGGATAGGTAATTAATTCAACTGCTATTAAACTAAATGAATATACTTAGAGATAATTTAAAATTGTCTATCATAATGACACTTAATTTTGGATTTATTTCAAAATATTTTAATAATATTTATTTAAATGATGGAAAAATAAAAATTATTAATATCGAATGAATCACATCACAACTAATATCATATAAGTAGCAAATAGTATGATTATCAAATATGTATTACAGTTAGCTTATGATTCGTTTTCAGGTACTGAAGTGCATTTATAAAATTTTACATCATAGAAGTTACTTGCCAAAAATTAATTACTTATTTATTTTCTTATGAGGTATTTATGAATGTAGCAAACTTATTTTTAACCACTTTAGAATTAACGTTTTAAAGTGATTGGTTACTGATAACATATTATAAGGAATGTTTCTCTCTCTCTCTCTCTCTCTCTCTCTCTCTCTCTATATATATATATATATATATATATATATATATATATATATATATATACTCTATAAGAAAAAGAACGACCCACCAAGAAGGAGTTGTCCGATGGATACAAAAATTGGAGGATAGGAAAATTATGTATAGAATAGAAAATGATTAAAATTTCAGAAAAATTGAATAATTTATTTATTTGTTACATAGATACAAAATAACGAGCTCAATAAGGTGTTGAACCACCTGAAGCCTGGATGCAAGCTGCCACACGACGTGATATACAATGATAATGCTCTCTGATGGTCTCCTGCGGTATTTCTAGCCAAATTTGCTAAATTGTCGGGCTAGGTCATCAACATTCCTTGGTAGATGTATTTGGCCTTCCCATCATATCTCAGACATGCTTGATTGAAGAGAGATCTGGCTGTCAAGGAAGAGTTTGACAAGCTGTGACAAGCTCGAATCCTATGACGTGGTATTTTTTCAGTCGTTGAAAGGTATTCAGAATCGTAATGCTTTTATTTTCCTTTCCTGTGAAATCAATCATAATTAGATAAAGTGATGGAAATCCTTTCATATTTATTTTATTTTCAACATTTTTGATTAGGCTCATTCATGAGTAAAATGAAAGTAAAAATTCAGGACTATTTGGAATAACAAGGACTCGTTTAGAACTATTTGTCAAAAAAACCAGCATTTGTGATAGGCTTTGAATGATGTAAAATAAGGCATACTTTATCATTGTGGAAATTGGAGCAAGCGATTTCTCAAAAACAAGTATGTAAAATTTCTGATGCAACTGAATCCAATAAAAGGGATTATTATTTGTTTGAAAAAGTTTTACTAACAGTGATTCATTCTGATTTATTAATTTTTCATGATAGAAATGATAAATTCGAATTTTTTAAAACGATTTAGTTCCTTTTATCTAAGATAAGACAGGGATGATAGTTTATTATTTAAAATTACTGTAAGCTGTGGACCAGCTTTTTATTTTGGACTGTTCGCTTTTATTATTCATTGTTTGCAAATAGGCATCAGCAATAACTTGTTATTCCAATGTTTTGAAATTGAGCAAAGTCTAGCTTCTTTATTCACTAATTTAATTGTTAGTATTTTATGTATACTTTTTGTCTGTAGTTTATATACGAGCAATATTTTCCTTTGCAAATCTATTCCAAAGTTTAGCTTTAACGTCCATTCGAAAGTCCTTGAAAAAAAAACAGCGTTCGAGACAAGACAGTTATCTTTGAACTTCGAATAAAAAAGACGTAAACTAGTGAAATGTAACAAGGTAAAGATATTACTGGAAAGAGAATTTCTGCGTCTTTGCAAATAGTTCCACTTTGTGAAATGGTAGATTTAAATTTGAAACTAAAATATTTCCCTCAATCAATTACGATAATTTCCGGTTCGTTACTAATTCAGTTAAAGTTTGCAGGTGTTGAAGATGAAAAACTGCGTGACTTAGAGAGAGAGAGAGAGAGATTAATATAAAAGACTAGATGATGTATAAGGGAAAATATCTGAACTCTTGTTGGAACCTAGAAATGAAGATGATTACCTCAATAATCTTACTAGTTCTGAAGAATATCGACATAAGTATACTGAGTCGATAGCAAAATTAGAATTTTGCTTGCTGAAGAATCACAAACCAGAATAATCTTTAACGATGTTTGAGGCTTCTAAAAGAAAATTTGAATTATCCTTAGAAAATTTAATGGTGATATTAAGGAAAGTTTAAGTGTTTGGGGATAATTTCGTAAGATTGACGAGGATGAAAACATTGATGATAATGACAAATTCTAGCACTTGATACAGGCTACAGAGGATAGGTCTCCAGATAGAAAATTTGCCAAATCCAATGTCAGGCCTCAACTACAAAATGACAATCGATCAGTGGAAGCCGAAGTTTACTCGTGACCAGCTACTAGTCGAAATTGATGTGTGAGAGCTCTTAGAGCTGGTGTTGATTCAAGCCACGAAGTATGACACTATCTAGTTTGTATTACAAGTACAACGAAAGACATCAGAAACGCTGTGAGTAAAAAACAATCTGTATGCTGCTATATTGAATATTTTGGTAAAATTTGTATTAGAATATGCAGATTCCTAAGTACACAAATTAAAGAATAGCCTTTTTCGCATAACTATTTGAGATTTTATTCAGTATATAAACTTAAATATTCTCCATACTTCTTTAAAACTGTAATATGTATAAGTCATTCGTAATTTCGGGAACTAACCTATAATTTAGTAAAATACTATTTAATCTCTTTCAAAAATTTAAGAAATTAAGATATATTGCAGCATTAAATAAATTTAAAGTTTAAAAGCTGCAATTGGAATTTAAAATAAGCACTAAGAATCCCTTGAGTGATTAAATATAATTTGGGATTATATAATAGAATAGTTTAAAATTTGAAAATCATATATTAAACTATACCAGGTCATAGAATTAGTAAACAGGATTAGTAAACATAAAAAAGAATGCATAGATAATGTAAATGTATTTAGAGACATGGAATCAACACAAATTTCCCTTTCTGAAATCAATCAAAATAAGTGGGATTAAGGAAGTGAGGAATGTGACTTTACGATAAAAAAAATCAAACCTTTTGGTGATTTCTTGTATTTCGCATTTTTAGTTCTTGAAATTCGAGCAAGTTATTCTTAATTAAAGACAATGTAACATCAAGAGCAAATTATTTTTAAAAAGCTTTAATGTTTATATTTAATGTTACTGCATACATTACTATAATTTTATTGATGTGAACTAGAGATCATTAAATTATCTCTGAAATGGAAGTTTTAATCAATCTTATTAACTATGAATGCAGTGCAAATTGAGTTTTATGAGAACTAAATTATTCATAAGTGAAAAACATGTACTTTTTTAATATTGTATTTTTAGGCTTCTTTATGGTATTAAAAATATGAAATTGGTAATAAGTAAAGAATGTGTATGTAAAATTTTATCAAACAGAATAACAGAGTTACAAGATCTATTTAAGTTAAAATTGCGAATTTTCCGATTTATTATTCTCCTGAATTATGAATAGTCTCAAACATTTTTATTCCATTTTCTGTGAACTTCACATTTATGTTCCAATTATGTGCAGCTTTCTTAATTTTAAAAATGAACAATATTCAACCGAGAAAAAAAGAATCTTTTTTCCGTTTTAAATATTTTTAAAAGTAATTCTCAAAATTTGTAAAATTAAATTTTTTTTAAAATTCATAGAGTAAAATAAAGAAATACCGTTATTGGAAATTTAAAATAAATTACCATAATTGTTGAAACACTGATCCAATCAATTTAACAGAGGGTCAGTTCCCTTGGTATAGAATGACTGAGGATGTTATTTTGAAGAAATCCTGGACTGCTTCCTTCACTTCGTCTTCCGAATGAAAACGCTTTCCTTGAAAATCGTTTTTTAAGCGGTCCAAAACTGTAAAAGTCACATGGCGACAGAACCGAACTATATGATGGGTGTTCCAGCCATTCCCAACGAAATTTGTGCATCGTCGTTTGTTTTTCACGGGAGACGTGAGATCGCGCATTATCATAAAGAACAATCACTTGCTGTGAGAGAAGGCTTGGCTGTTTGTTTTGGATTGCTTTGCAAAGTTTCGTCAGAATATTGCAGTATTCTGAAATGAAAAAACAAACATTAACATTGTTTTCCTTGTAGCAGGATGTAGATTGTAGTTTTCCTTGTAGTTACCTGGTGTAGCTTTTCCTTGTAGCTTGATTTTTTCGTTGGAGGAGATGATGTTTGTTTCCTCTCCATACTCGTTTTGTTTGATTCAGATGTGTAGTGGTGACAACCGACTAATCACCCTTAACAATGCGCTTCCTAAATGCTGGATAGTCGTTAAAATGGTACAAATGTTGCACACTGAAACCTGTTATGAGCAGGTGTAAGGTGTTTTGGTTCTATGCCGCAGAGACTTTACAGTATTGCAGATGTTGTTGGACGATTGATTATACTGTTCCTTTTCTCAGATAAAGTGTTATAGAAAAGTTGTGAGCCGTAACGCTTCAATTATCTTAAATCATTTCATCAACAGTAGCAATGAATTCAGTATCGGTCACGGTGTTTGCTTGCCCTGATCTTAACAGACCCTATATTAATGTCCGCTCTACACGAAACCCTTTATACTATTTATACACAACTGTTCATCTTAAACATAAATTAAAACCATTCGAAGATAAATCTTTGCTATACGCATGATCTTCTGCCTCTAAAATCCATACGACCATACATCCTTCTGTTTTGGACGCATTCATTTTAAGTACGAATTAATATTAAATTTAAATACTCTCCTATAAGTAGGTTAATCTGGTATAAGCAAACTGATGTACTCTTCTTGTATGGAACACACTTTATATTAATATATCTCCTGTTATCATACAATCGATAAATATGTGCTTATACTTTTGTTCTTTTCAATAGTTAACACATACATGCCTGTATCAATTGAATAACTTTTTGTTAAATATACATACTGAAAACATTTATATTCAATGTTGCTGTAATTTGAAACGACTTTTAAAAGGCTTGTACTACAGAAGAGATTACGCTAGTAAACTTCAACCAACCAAATAAAAGGCTTACAAAATAAGCTCTTTAAATGCAAAATAGATAAATAACAATATAAAAAGGAATACCGCATCTTTAAAACATAAAATAAATTTGGGAGTTATTTCAATAAATTATGCGGGTTAAAAATGATTTGTGAATCGTGTAGTGAACTGAATATTTCATAACATAAATATTTATTATTTGGTTCTATTCAAATGATAACTATCTGAACAATAAATTCAAGTTTATTTTTGTTTCATTTTTTCATATTAATAAAATCCTTGTAAGCTGGATTTTATTAAGACAGTAAAATCTATGTTTTAAAATTGAGATTTGACTGTAGGATATACGTTAACATGAATAATGAAAAGGAATAGAAATCATGAAAATCTTTCACTAATGACATTCTTTTACAGACGTATTGCATAAATATCAAAAGTTGAAATAAGTAAATATTTCTTCTTAAGATATCATGCAAGTTATGAGTATTCTTATCGATTTCTCTTAAAGATTTTTTAACATATTTACTTAGAAAGGAAATATTCTAAATTACATAGGTTAAAATTATCTTTCAATATAAAATATTTTTAAAGATAAACAGAAAATAACAGCTTTGATGTTTCTAATCACAAAATATTTTACAGTTAGTAAGAAACAAACTTTTCAGACACTCAGATTAAATTAGGTAGAAATGATATTGAATAAAAATTCTTTGAAAACCTTTTCCTTGCACGGATCAGTAGATATCTTTTTGTCACATTCAAACACCGTAAACTTCTAAATTGTTTCCACTGCAGTAACATCAAAAGAGAAACTTATTTAATATGGTTATTCCTCATAATTTTTGAGGATTTGATATGCTGTTTCTGAAAAACATTCTTACATTTATATATTATTTTTTTTATTTAATATGTTCTTAAGACAAGTTTTACTTGATAACTAAGGAATTATTCCTTTAGGCTCATTTTATTAATTTTAGAATAGCATAGAGACGTTCAAATATCAAACGTTATTACATTTGTTCAAAAAATATTTACATGCTACATTGAAAACGATACTGATATGTTTCACTTCAGAAACTTTTATACATAACAGTGATAAGAAAACTCAAGAAGCGCTATCTATTTTTCATGGAAATAAAAACTGATTTAAGCACCGAATGCGGGAAATGAAAATGGGAGATAACCAGGTATTCTTTTGATCAATTTTAATATTCTTGCCATCTCTTATCATAAAGTAAGTAAAGTATTTTTGGTATTTTATTTTAGTTAATCATAAGCTAAGTCACTTACTCATTTCTCTGAGAAGGATGCAAAATGTTCGAAATGTTAGCTTATTTCTTAATTATTTAAAAAGATTAAGATTTCGTATAAATACTGACACCCGTTCAAAACAGATTAAGAGATTAAGAATAAAGTTTTTTTTTAAAAAAGAAATTAATTTTAAACAATTTATAGACTTTCCTCTTGGGAAAAATAACACTAGTCAAACACAGCTTCAGGTTAAAGAACCTTACACAATTTAGAGAAAAAAAATTGAAAGATGAAACTAAATTAATTCACAAAAACTAGAAAATTATCGCATTTCAGGATTCGACGACAGGTCATACGACTAGCACCGAGTGGAATCCACGCCATGTATAATATTATTTGACGAAATCTTTTATATATTAAAAATGTGTATTAAAATTATACATTAAATTATGAATGATTTATATAATAAATAAGCATCGGAAAAATACTGCAGCTTCCGACAGGGGGGTAAGCGTACCCTGCGGAGTAAGTAAAGACTGTTACGGGTCACGCAAAAAGAAAATGGTACTGACTGCCACACAGCTAAAATAAAATTTAAATGTTTATATAAAGATTAAAATGATTTTAAGAGGTAATAAGCTTTTACTAATGTTATCAGTTGTAATATTGACCTCCTTATCAGTAAAACACTCATTTTAGGGAAAATAATAAGAAAGGAAATTAAAATTACAGGTTAATTAAAATTACAGGTTTTCAGGTATAGGAGAAAAGAACTGATCTAAGCCTCTTTGTGTTATATAAGAGGAATCATTCATCAAAGGCTCAATGAGATTTCTTTGCAGGCACTGTCTTTGCATACCGATATCCCGGGCACAAAGATTAAGATGCTACATTTTTTCAACGATTACAATTTGAAAGCCTTGTAAACAAAAAAATTATATCTTCAATCTAACCATATTGATTATATCAAAATTATAGAGGCGTTTTACTATAATAGTTATCCTATTGCCTTAAGGTAAAAACTACACAATGGGTGAAATTCAGTATCACTATGCGTCAAAGATCTTGTTAGATGAATGCTTGGAAAGGAAAGTGCACATAAAATGAGTTTGATACCTCTGTCAAATTCCACACAATATCTCGAAAAATTACAGGCATGTCAGATAATGTTGAGAGCACAGATAATAAGTCACATCGAATGGTGTTAAATTTTTTTCTATCTAAGTCAACAAGTTATACCGATATTGTGTAAATTTCTGTATCATTGATAATTGCTAAGCATTTGAAAGACTTTGAATCTGAAAAAAAAATCTCCTTATTTAGCACACAATAAATGGTCATATGACTGGTATTTAGAGCAATCTATTATTATTTCATAGAAAAAAAGAATTCAATGGTAAATGTGCTTTAGGGTCAATACGAATGGAAAATCTTTAGGAAGTTTTCATACAAATTTTTATGAACGCGATTTTGTCCATGAGTGGTAGAAGTTGTTCGTAAAATAAAACGGACTCACAGCTGTATTCACAGGCATAACCTTGCATTGAAACCTTTGCCTCTAGATTTGTGAAACATTTTTAATGTGTCAGGATTTTACCTTGGGACAATCACCTAACTTCGGTTCTGAATAGCCCAGTGTTCTGAAGACTATCCTTGTCTTCAACTGGCAAAAAAAAAATCTGGAGTTGACAGGATATACCTTGATAAAGTCCTGACGTGGCTGTTTGAACTTTTGCGTGATCAAAAAGCATCCTTTTGAAGATCTTGGATCCAGGATTATTGGTTTTAAATGGCAACAAAATCTATTACATTTGAGTGTCAGTTCCAACAAGATTAAAAACCCGAACTTTCCCTCCAGAAAAGTTGTAATACATTTCAAGAAATCGATAAAATTTAATGAATGAAATGTTTTTTTTTTTTGGGGGGGGGAATACAAAAACACATCCTGAAGTGAGCGAAACATTTCATGATTTCTTGTCACAAGCCTAGTTAAATTTAACAATTGGTGATGACACAATTGAGAACTCAGAAGGTTTAAAATCTTCTAGTGAATCACATCTTTCACACTTGGAAATGAGTGAGCTAAATGATTGAGTGAATATTTAATCCGTTCAAAAAGAGAATTTTGAGCACGCTGTGTTATTGATTTAGAAAATAACTGCTAAAGCTCTCAGATACCGTTATAAAGAACTTTTTAAATGTCAAAATGGTGAATCTAGTCATTTGTTGGACTCGGCTTGGTGACTAATCATTTGAACTTGAAAAAAAAATGTAATGATTTTGTTGCCATGTGTTAGCATGATATTTGTCTTATGGGTATTTTCTTCATATATATATATATATGAAAATAAATACAGATACCACCTGGGGTTCACGGTTAAAAAATTAGAAACTGCAGAAATTATATACTAACAAATACAAATAACATAAATAATATTAAATACAAAAGCAAATAAGATATGTTATACATTTTTTGAAAAAATCTGTAAAAATGTTTTTTCGCAACATTCAGACACGAAATTTTATTTCAAATATGACCTAATACTAAATTTCAAATCTATTGGTACTAAAAATATTTTGTGGCTAACTAAATCCTTTAACAAATGGACTTACCAGATTCTTTCGATCATAAGAAATTAACGAAGTTTAATTAAAATTGTCTTAAGGGCAGTAAATATTAAAATATATTTAAAGAAGTAATGGCGAAACTCAGATAGAAAAATATTTTTATTGGGTATTTTTTGAGACATAAAAATATCATTAATAACTTTTCATCATTGCTATTAATTTAACACATTACTTTGTGAAATACTAATTACGTTTATAACATTATTGAATAGTTTAAGTATACTAATGAATAGTTTGGTTGTAAAGAATTCAAAAATTATAATAATAACTTTATAATTTATACATTTATAATGAAATTTAAATTGTAGTATTTTCCATGATTTTTTTCAATACACAATTCTCAACTCAAATAATCACTATTTTCTGATAGATGCAATTTAGGAACTTAGGATTTAAAATTAATTAAAAATAGAATATACTTATCGTGTACCATACTAATTTTTAATAGCATCATTTGATATGCATTCAGAAAATTTCTCAGTCATTTACCAACATAATCACAAAGTAACATACAAATGATCAGGAATTGGCACTAAAGCTATGAATTGATATTATTTGATTATTGAATGTTGGTTTGAATTATATCAGTAATTTATTCTATCTGAAATATATATTCAAGAATTCTTGACATTGACGACCACATACTTAACTTAAATTCGATACTTAGCTCTGAACTTAAGCACAGCTTAACTTTTAATTTAAAGCTTTTAAATTCGATTGATATTTTGTCCGGTGGAAGCAGATAATATATGTCTCGTAGCATTGGTTGTAGACGTTACCGCAAAAGTGTTAAGATTAATAAATTTCTATTTATCAAAAAAAAGTATTGCTTAAGATGTGTTTAAATTCAACCCTTTCTGTTATTAACAGATGCATCATAACTATGGTGTTGTTATCTACAAAAGCATTGAGATTAGAAGAAAAGACTTCAGAAGTGTATTAAGTAAAACCAGTACACAGATGAAAAATGCTTCCCTCCGTAATATATAAACTGCGTTTAGTCTATATAATTTTAAAGTTGGTCATGGCTACCAAATAATTGTTAAGGCTTTCCCCCCCTTCTTCTCAGCAATAACACTAAAATTCTTTCCCACAGCAAAAAAAAAGGCTTTTTAGCATTATTTCATCTTTTGTTAATTAATTTTTACACGAAAAATTATCAGTAAGCAAAAATTTTGCTTTCACTTTTTGAATTATTCATAAAGAACATTTAATAAGATACTTTATTTACATGCTTTATTCGATTACTAGACAAATTTATCTTCTTCAAACATCTTTTCTCTTCAGTTGAATTGAAATTGGGACAATTAAACAAAACTCAAATTTTGTAGTCTAACATTAGGCTTTTTCTCTTGCTCAGAATTATAACATTAAAATAAATTGTATAAAATTGCATAAATACATAACATAGGACTGAAAATTCAGTGAAACTAAGTTTTAAATTCTTGTAAACTGAGCATTTATCATGTTTAAATTTAATAGTAAGCTATTAGTGAGTTTACTATTAGTCAATAGTAAAACTCAGCATTTATCGTGTTTAAATTCCCACTTATAATGAATAAATTATTTTTTAGTCAAGAAACAACCTAACCACTTATGAAAAGTGAAATTTGTCATTGAAATTGTCTTAACTCTTCTTCAAATTTCAAAGACGAAATTCTTAAGTTCAGTGTATCGATAATTGAAATTTATTTAAACTCAATTAAAATACAAATAAATTTTACTGAATTTATTTTCTGCTTTGTTATTACAAATAGTATTTGAATCAATGACGTTCAACATAAAATAGTTCCTTTATATGTTATGATTATTTAAAACGAAAAGCATTACTTTTTCAATAACAATTATCATAAAATATGACATTAAATAAAATACATTAAGATTTAAGCATTTTAAAACTTTTATTGTTCACAGATATTTATATGAAAAGAGAGCTTTCTACCTTTTTTTTTTAAATGTCTGAACAATTTATTCCCTTTTCGAAAATGGAATAATATTTTATCTGTTTAAATGGATTCAAAAGGCTAAACTTTAGTGATTAATGAGCGAGATGAGGATTATTAACATTAATCTTCCGACGATAAATTCTAATTTCGACAAAGTACTGCCTTGAGCATAAAGTTAAATTATTATCTTGAATTTTATTGTCATATTGGTGGCTTTTAAGCCTTGAAAAGCATCAACTTGAAATCAGTGATAAAATTACTTAATGGCTACTTTTCAAGTTAATAAAATATTTGAATAAAGATTTGTCACCAATGATTAAATAGCGGCGGTATGGATATGTAGATTCTTTGACTTTTAAACGCAATTGAATATAATCAGCTAAAACAATTATTTAAATTAGCCAAGTGAAATACTTAGTTTAATCGTAATGAAACATCGCAAATTTTCATACTTTATAGTTAATATTTTAAAGTTTTGTGGACATAGCGGAAATGTTTTTTGAACTAATGAATTATTATTTCCTTGTCAACACTTTCCCTTCAAGTTTACTTCAATAGTTTAATTACTGCAATTCAAGAAATTGAAGATTTTCTTCCTCTTTATTTTTAATTTCGTTATCAAATTTAATAAGGAAAGAATAATTTCAAATATTTAATATAATGCTCAGATTCAATACTGCTTTGGTTAATAAATGTAAATATTTATATAATACATTATCTTGTATTTTTCAAAAACAAAGTATTTCTTAAAAAAATGAACTTAAAATTTATTATTTGATACTTTTAACTTTATCTATTGTTTTATTCAGTCATACAAAATGAACTTGTACATATTATTTTACTTAAATGCTTAAGAATAAATGCTTGCATCCGCGGGAAAAAGAAATGGCGATTGTTTACAAAATTCAACCATTAATCTACTTGACTGATTGATTCTTTGATCTTATGAAATAAGGAATATACTAAGAAGACAATTATAAAAAATACATAGGCTCTAAATTTTTAATATACTAATTAATTTTTCTTCTTTATAATTAAACAAATTAAATCTATAATATAGAAATTCCTAGTTCAAGATTCTATACCTTGATAAAGTCACTCTTTATTGACTAAAAATTGAACGAAATAAATTTCTATTTAACATGAAATATATATATATATATATATATATATATATATATATATATATATATATATATATATATATATATATATATATATATATATATATATATATATATGTGTGTGTGTGTGTTTCATGTTTATAAATATTAGTTTGATACAATTAGTTAGGGCCGAGGGACAGTTCCTGTCTTTCTTGTCATTTTGTACCACGATAAGATAGCGAAATCGTTGATACATGAGTTGATAAACCACTATTCATACAAGCCAGTATGAAGAATAATGAACACATTTTGCGTAAATTTCTTATTTATTTTATACAAAATTGATAATTAAACTTACATTTTAAATCGGGAAAGTACCAATGTTAATATTTCGGATAATCATCAGATATAATTAATAATGAAGTTATTGACGAATTGAAGTTATTAATAATGAGTTTATAGGCAATATTCTAAAAACTATAAATTTGTAGTAAAATAGAAATTGGTTACCTTGACATACATGAGTATAACATCAATAATGTAGAACTCTCTATTAATAAATTGTACCCTATAATAAGTAAAGAATATGGCGTGAAAACAATTTTTAAGTTACTATAATACTATTGAGCTTTATTGATTTAATATTTTTGTAGCACGACAGAAGTTTCAAATTAAGAAACAATTATTAATACTTTTAGAAGAATATTAGAATATACAATTTTAAATATTATAATATTGTTGAAAATAATAGAAAAGCTAGAAGAAGAAATAGTAAATGAAAAAAAAAGTTGATAATGATGATATTAACTAAATTATTAGTGAATTAAATTATAATTTTGAAATAAATTAGAATACCAATCAATTTCCCTAACCTGTAAAGGCTCTAATTGCATCTTCATTGAATTATTCTTTGAAAGTATAGTTGTTAGTAGGAGGGAGAGGTCCCATTCTGTCTTATCTATGATTATTTATAGACGGTCTTATTTCTACATCTTTATTCTAAATTTAGTCCGTGACCTTTAGTGGTAAATAATAAGTAAGTCTATAATTGAATTGTTGTTTCTCGCGACATCTGAATATTAAGGATTAACACATGCCTTGACTAGGGAATTGTGATGCTGCAAACGGTCGAAACCATTGAATCAAGTCGATTGAAAAAATGCAAAAAAAAAAAAAAAAAAAAAAAAAAAGGTATCCGAGAATGTCTTCGGGACGTATGATAAAATTAAGGAACAACTGACTTAAAGAAAAGGTCCAAGGAGTCCCGAAGAGAGAAAAAAAAAAAAAAAAAAAAAATTTTGAAAACCTTTGGGGTAAACCCCTTTTCAAAGGACAAACCGGCGGCCGCGTGTCTTTAACCATGTCCACTAGGCTACTGGAGAGACTCGAACTTTGAAGATTAAAAGGTAGAGTAATTAATTTCATGTAGTTTTTAAATACATGAAATTAATTACTATTACAATGTCAATAGTTAAGTTATTAGATTACTAAGTTTAATATATTTTTAATTTTATTCACAGATTGTGGATGGTGATAAGAGTACTAGCTTTGAAATTTTATTACATTATTAGGAAGTGTGTGTGTCCTTTAAGAATTATGAAATTTTAAATTTAAATGAATATTTTTAAAAATCAATTAGTTATCTTAAAATTTTTATTTTTGTAAAACTATTATTGAATTTTTCACATTATTTGTCATATTTGGCAAGGTTTTTAGATTGGCGCAATTTGCAATTAGTTATCTGAAAAAGTATGAGTTTTTGTAATACGGTTTTAGATATAATTCCTTTCGCTTTTTATTTATAAGAGTATTGATGTGGATATTCAATATAAGTAAGTTAATTAGGATGTAGCTATCTTTAGATATTATTCTAATTTATATGTGGTGTCTCGGAAAGTTTATTTTTTATTCGTTTAATTTCTTTTTGAATTAACCACTTTGATTAATAAATTTAACAATTCAATGAGATGGTTTGTATTTGTTAAATACTGTATAAGCATGCATTTTAATATAATGTATGAAGCAGAAATTTATATTACTTTACATCCCATCCTAGTTTTTGTAGTTTCTCAGTTGTTTCAAAAAATATTTAAAATAAAAACAATTTTATATCCAAGATTTACTCTTTCCAATGATTTATGCTTTTATATTTGAATCGTAGAGATTAGAAAACATTAGTAAGATGTAGTTATAATTTTTATTGCTCTTAATTCACGTAATAACTGTAATTTTCTTAAATATTAGGTTATATATATATATATATATATATATATATATATGAGTGTGCGTGTGAGTGTACATAAAATTCAATAGACAAATGCTAATCACAAGATTGTATCGTTTATTGTACGACATTTCGAAGAGGAAATGTAACACATAAAAATTAAGGTGCAATAATTAAAATATATATATTTTACAGACGACTCGTGCGTAAATTTAAAATAATATGCAAATTATGTCTTTTTTTTCAAAAAAGTAATTAAAGAAAGATTCTTATTATGAAGACTTATGCAAATATTCAGAGTTGAATACGTAAGCGTACATTAGCTTGTTTATGTAGCTGTGACTGTAGAGATAATTAAGCTCTCGAAAGGTTGTCGGCGATATGTGCACTCGTATTCCTTTACGACATTCGCCATATTTCTCTCAAAAGTTGGGTAAGTTTCATAAAGTATCAGGTAAAACGAGTAGCTACGAAAGTATGGAGAATCGTCGGCAAATTGGACGCAGGCCAATCACAAGTGTGGGTGGTTACAGAGTTCAATGTAACATCTAATGATAATGGCATCTGCAATATGTAGAAACAGTTTCAGGGCGCTAGATCCATATCACAAAGAGCTGGACAAGGTTAATCAAGATCTAAATCGACGAATAAGGTTCATTATTTAGTACTTTCAGCGTGGCGACACAGGATTGCTACAGATCCACTACTCTCATATGAGCTGCATGCTACCATTGGAAACGGAATTTCACAGCTTATAGTTGCCAAGTTTGTATTACATATAGCTGCATGTCAGAAGAGCTGTCGTTCGCGATCCGCTCATTGCAGCTCATAAGAAAGAACGTTTAACATGTTGTAGTTTCAGAGAGCGTTAAGCATGATGTAGCACTCGCTCCTTGGATCAGATTTCAGTGAAGCAGCATTACTTTTACAAATGAGTTGAGATTCAGCTCGGATTCTGGTTCATTGCGTGCCTGAATCTTGAGAGAACCGTTGTTACAAGCTGCCGAGAGACACGATACCATCCCTCTCTCACCAAGGAAACGGATCCTTACGGTGATGGAGGTGTAAAGATTTGAGCAGGTATTATATTGGGCTGCCGGACCCCTCCCCCCTGTACGTGTTTGACAAATACTCCCTGATTACTCTGAAGTATAGAGAGTAGATTTTAAAGTCCTATACTCTTCTTTTCATTGTCACAATTATCCTGTATTTCTGTTAATAGATAATAACGCTAGTACACATGAACTCAGCTGGTTGTAAGTTGCCTAAACAGTAGAAATATTCGCTGAAATGATTGGTCACTCAGATCTCCTCACCTTATACCTTATAGAACATGTGATGGATACTCTTGAGACAGCAATTCATCTCACCATCCTCCTCCGTGAGCCATCTCTGAGCTGAAAACTTTCTTGGTGCAGGAGTTGGATCGACTACCACAGGGAATCCTCAATTGCCTTCTGTCCAGCAGCCGTCACACTGTGATACTTGAAAAGAGGATCAAAACCCAAAATAAACTCATTTTCAGTTCTATCTTATAACGTGTATTTTGGACATCCCTTCACTATGAACTTTATTGATAATAACGATTGCATAAAAAGACTTTTGAATGGTAAATCACTATCTTTATTATAAAGGTATATTCAAACCAAATTTCATTAAAATCTATCAGTTAGAATTTCAAAAATTATACATTGGGGCAAATTTTCTTAATTTTTCATTTGATGGTACACACACGCATGCCTGCAGCCACACACCTTGCACACACACACACACACACACACACACACACACACACATATATATAACATAATTTAAAATTCTTGCAAAATAACAATTACACAACTTGATAATATCATTGAATGAGAATTTTGAGATATTTATTTAAAATATCAATGTGAGATTTATGGTAAGGTGTAAAACAGGTATATAGCTTTAGTTTTATTATTCATTAGGTACCATTTTAGACAGGTTTCTCAAGCCTTAGCATATTTAAAAGCATTATGTATGATTACATTTTACGTAACAATGGACTTGTGAATAATTTATCTTATATTTCATAAAATATTCATAATTTCTACAAATTTTGTCGGTAGACTGCATATCTTCTGAATTTTTTTAATAATTTAAAATATTTTATTGCAAAACAGAATAAAAATTTGGTGTTTGTATAGTTTTTAAATATTTTGTCTGTATATTATTTGTTTATTTTATTACTATTTTTCTTCTGTTCTCGTTTTTCATTTAATTATTAAAGGTGTTTATTATGCTCTTTTTTCTATATAATAATTTTGCGTTCAATTTAATTAGTTTTTTTTATTTCTCATATAATTTTCACTCTGTTCTCATAGATGACTTTGCTATCCCGTTTCACTTTTCAATTTCCTTCCAAATTTCGTGTTTGTTTTTGTATTAAGTTTTTACGTTTAATATTTTTTCAATTCATTTACTTTTATTTTTCAATCATTTTATTTAGTTAAGAGGTTTATCTAGTTACATATCTCTTAAATTCCCCTGTATTTTTTCTTAAATATTTCTGTTTTTTGTCTTAGATTTTTGAATCGTAGATCTTTCGAATTTATGATTCTATTATCATTTTTATTTAACATATTACTGTATGGGAAAATTGATATCTGCATACCTAGATTAACACAGAGGAAACTATTTGAAAGGTATTTCAGTAATAAATATATTCCATTTCTTTTTTGTATTTGTATCTTTTTTAGAAACGTTTTTTGTACAACTTTTGATTTTTCTTTTTTAAGTTTACTTCTCTCATCATCATCTGTAGCATAACTCTTGTTTTATTTATATTATTTTGTTTACATTAGTCAATAATTTTTACAATTTTTTCCAACTTTTACAATGTCTCTAAATATTTACTAGAATATATGAAGTTACCCATATAAAAATTAAATAAGAACGTTTCTTTTAAAATTTTATTTCTGTCCTCTGAATCTTGTTATTTGTGTAAAATGCCTTTTCGTAACTTTTACTTATGATTTATTTTTGTCAATTTATGTTTTGTTTTCATGATTATTCTAGAGTCGTCTAGTAGCTTCCAAATGATATTACTTATCTCGAATCCGTTCTGGGTATCTAGAAGACGATAAATAATAAAGAAATGAATACAGCGACTCAGTAGTAGGGAACAAGAAAGCTCATATAATTTGAACTCTTTTACCCATTACAATGCCAAGAACAATCTGAAATGCTGACAAATTTGCATGCGCCGTCTTTATCCTACTACTGATTAAAGAAGGCACATGTGAATCATCATCTCTTATAAATAAATGACTATCTCTTATAAAACTTCTCTTTTATAAATGAATATTTTTGATGCTCTCCATTTGAACGACTTCCATCCCTTATGTTTACATTGGAATAATTCCCTGATTCCGACAGTTGTTATTAGAGTCATTAACTTGCATTTACTCATCAGATAAAGTTTAAGTATATCTTAATAAATTTAATTTTAAATTCTTTCCACACAAATTTTAAATTACTTTTATTGAAATAAGTGTACGCAAGTGAAAATCATATTAAACTGTACTCTGAAAGTACCATAAAATGTGATTTATAAGATGTCCAAAAATATTGAACGTTTTCCTCGAACTAAAACCAGAATTACGTGTTTTAAGCAAGATATTTTCTTGTATTTAAACAATATAAGCTACATTGTTTTCCTTCTGAATGTAAAAAATGAAAATAAATAAATAAATAAAATAAAACATTATTTTGCTAGAATTATATAAACTTTCCTTTCCTAGATTTTTTTAACTGAGACACATTGCCCTTTTATAAGTGCTTAGTGAGAAAAACTCTCAGAAAATCTTAACTCTATTAGTCTTCGTACAAGATGAAGAGTCGTATTCGCATACATTGTAAAAAACGCAGGATTTTCACGAAAATAAAATAAAAGCTTTGAAAATTCTTTTACCTTCGGTTAGGAGAAACAGAAACCGAATTGGAAAACGCGACCAAACTGTCTTTTACAAAGCTCAATTCAATTTCTTTTATTACCCGTTTCCAAATAGTCTTCACAGGTAGGATGTACTGCAGATACCCTATTTTCAATCAGTATTTCTGTAAAGTTCCTTGCTGGCTATAGTAAAAAGAGACTTTAAGACATTGGAAGGAATCAAGTAAAGGAAAAACTTTTTTAAACTGAAGCTACTTGTACAAAATAAATTTCTTTCACAATGACTTAAAAGCACCTAAATAATGGTAGCCCGTTAATAACACTTATTAAAATGTCTCTAAAATCATTTGAAATTTTTGAATGAACAACTTAAAATAATAAATTACTAACAATCAATAATCTCAGACAAAAATATTAGTGATAGGGATTTCTTAATAGAAAACTATATAAAGAAAACAATGAAAAAACATCATTTAGACGTTCTCCTTTTTATGATTAATTATGATGAAAGTAAAAACTATTTTCAAATCATTTTTGAAAATTTTTAGGAAAGGACTTGAGAACTCAAAAAAGTGTAGGCAATATGATAAAATTATATAAGTATGTAAAATATAACATATAACATTAAAGAAACATATTAGGATACGTAATCACTTACGAATTAATAAGCTTATTCATTTATTAATGTTTCAACTGCATATAACATGTATTTTGAAGTAAGACATGTAATAAAATAATGTAAGAACTAATTATGTCACTGAAAATAATTCATTGCAAAATTTGAAAACGTTCTTACAATTTTTTCTAAGAAATACTTTTCACCCAAACATAATGACACACACAATCAAGTTCATATGCGTTAAACAAGTTAAACGCGCGCTCACACATATATTTGTATATATACACCAATCTTTTTATACCACTGTACAAACTAATTGCTATTTCATTCGATTTCACTAAAATACTTTAAAGTTTGAATCCATTCTCTTTAATTTGTGTGATTTTGATGTGTACGTTTTGTTTAGGATTGATTTATACATACGCTGTTATTAAAATTATGATAATTTTTATTTTCAGTTGATCATCTTCAAAAGTATTTGGTACATTTTAATGAAATTAGGTATGTATATATATTGATGTAATTTTAGAAAAGAGCTATACAATAATAAATAGTACGCAGATATGAACCTGCATGAGGGTAATTAACGCTGTTGTTTAATTGAGAAATTACAAGATGGAACCAGAAAGTGTAACCATCTTGAAATAAATATGGTTCCCCAAGTTCAGAAAGATGATCATCCAAAACTCTTAAAGGGTACCAAAGAAGTATGATACCCTCTAACTATTTTACAACTTTTCACAATGTGAATTTATATTTTAAATGAAGAAGTTTATCACTCCTTGTAGAGGCCGGCTCTTCTACCCCAAAAACAGTGCATTTAAGTACTTGATAGTTCTGGGATGGGGATGGCAAGTTTTAATTATATTCCCAAAAGCAACCACCAAACATTCCTACCTTGGATTATGCTCACTCTCCAGAAAATCATCGATCATATGAGCCTTATGCAGAGGAGCGTTTTCTTCCCAAAATATAAAATGAGAGCGAATTGTATATATGAAAAAGTGGAGCGTGCGGCTCCAACATTTCATACATAAACCTCGTAACAGTCACGAAGTTTTTGTGAAACGTATGGATATCTATGCCTCTCTCCAATACGATGCTTTCTTAGACCAAAAGACTTCTGATGTTCAACTACCTTTTTCTCAAATGTTGGAGGATATGTACCGGATTCTTTCCATAAGAATATTACGTTGAGTATCAGTGATTAAGCTGAGTCTGGTTCACTTTGATTAGAATGGTTTCCAATATAGATGTATTCTGAATCACGCTAAACGGGCTCTACAGAGCGTAGAAGTGAATTAGATGCAACTGGCTAGTTTTGTAAAAAGACCTCTATTACGTAGCTCTTCTGTATAAATTAACCCTCGAAACTAGAAACTTGGGTTTCATGAAGTTCATGACACAGCTAAGAATCTATTGTATTTATATTGCTGTACTAGACAAATAAGGAATTTCAATGGTCATTGCGGCTGTTGGAAAATTTTGACTACGCTTTCTCTAAGCGAATACGATCTCATTAAACTGTCTCCACGAGGTACATGTAACCGCTGGAAGGTTCGTAATATTCTACTCGTGAGACTGTCCTTCCTCAAATCCCCCAGCTGTACTCTCTCTCCTGCCAGTATGCAAACGTTGGTGTCAGCTCCTTTTATATATTTCTTTTGAATTTCACTGAATTTTGAGAAACAAAACCTATCATCATTG
The DNA here is from genome assembly GCA_019974015.1 of Nephila pilipes. NCBI lineage: Eukaryota > Metazoa > Arthropoda > Arachnida > Araneae > Nephilidae > Nephila > Nephila pilipes. Next base: position 46,145 of record BMAW01057861.1, on the reverse strand, counting down.
TCACTGAAGAAGTATAAAGTGCAGAGTGGAAAGTGGCTCGTTCGCCTACAAAGTCTTTTCTTAATCCACATCCCACACGAATTTGCACTGATTTGTTATTCAAGCTGATAATTACATCTTTGCTTCAAAGCATTGATTTTAGATTTCGTTCGGTACTTTCTCGGAAATTAAACCAATTGTGCTAATTCTCTTACTTTTGCTTAGCAATACTTCTATTGTTTTTAATCATGTCATTTTATAGTTTTAATATTTTTTTTTGTGATATAATTATTATTTAATTTAGTTTCTAAGTATCATTTAGAAACTACAAATTCAATTAAAAGTTTTATTAGATTTTTGTTCGAACTAGAAAAGCATTTTGGCAAATAAGATTCAATCAACTCGGAGAAATGTTTCGAAATATTTATTCATTTCTTTAATTAACAATTACCAGTGAAGTATAGATTAACATGTATCAGTGAAATATGAATATGGTCTCATATGAACACAGAACTTAGCAAAGATTTATCATAAGTTTTTTACCTTTTTTTTTTTTCTTTTCGACTGCAATTCAATTTCTTTTCGAGATATAGTTCCAAGAAGTTCATTGAAGACGAAAATAACTTTCTACTATCACTTTGATCCCTAAATAGCACCTAAAGAAAAGATTCGGAAATAAGAAAATGAACTCGAAAAGGAACTCCAACATCGTTCCTAAATATTTTTCTCGTCAGAAGAGGAACTAAGAATTTTTTTCAAAACATTTCAGGCCTTGAATGGTTATATCTATTTTAGCATGTGCAAATCTAAAGGCGATTAGTTTCAATTTTAGAAGAATTTCAGAAATAATTTTGAAAAACTTAAATGAAAACTATAACTCTATATTTTAATTTATATGATTGTGTTGCTATGTTTGTATGAATGTGATATTAATGTACTTTTAAAAGTAAATATTTATTCTCTTGATCTCTGAAATAAAAATCTGTAACTCTATCTGTCTTACATTATTTATATTCTTAGTAAGAATTAGCCATTAAATATTCAATATTAACTTTTTTTAGAATATAAATAAATATTACAAAATACTGCCAGTTTCTAATAACAAAATCAGTTTATTTATTCATTAATTATATTTATTAACAAAGTAGCACAACACTTTATCTTTAGCTCTTGTTTTGCAAAGTTTGATGAAATTTAAGATAGTTCGCAGTAAAGAAATTTGAAATAAGAATAACTAAACAATATTTTAATATATCCATTACATGATTTGTTTTGCAAAAATGGTCTTCATTTTTTATTCATGACTATTTCCCATTTACAACTCAAGTAATTAAATAGCACACACATTATTATGGAAATGCTTCTTTTTTTAAGAGGCATTATTTAATATTTATTTGGACATTATTTAATATTTTTTAAAATATTTATTTGGACAACATGTTTTGAAGAACTTTAGAAACTATGCAGTGTAATAATTCTAATGTAGCTAAAAAACCCTGAGTCTAATAATAGTCTAGGGTTTGCGTTTCCCATTTTTTTTGTAAATTTCTTATTCTTGTCACATTTGAGTTTCTCTTACGAATAAGCTTAAAAGGAGGAGTAATGACTTCCATTAACCGCTGTAAAATAATTTACTGGAGTACAATTATTCAAAAAAAAAAATACAAAAGGACATTACTTTTTTTAAAATTATACACTAAAACGTTTTCCCAAATTTTGCGAAATGACAGATTCTTGTTTTCTGCTGAACTGATTCGAAAAACGTAGTTTTAATATATGAAAGTGTATGAAGTAAGAATTTATGACGATATGCATTTACTTTCTGAAATTTGCTTGGTCTTTTAACAGTTTATTCAGATAACCACACAGTTAACAAACAAAAGTCAATAATGTGTAATTGGCATTCATGCTTATGAATACTCTACTCATAACAATTCTGTAGTACATTAATGTTTAAGGGAAAAGAGAATTTAAAAATAATGAGCTTAGTGTTAATTATTGGTGCTTTAATATGAGAAATGAATCATTCTTTTTAAGTGGATTAAAAACGTGCATGAATTAATACATAACATATAGTTTCAGGCTTTATTTACTTTATTTGAAGGAATATTGTAAAATTCTTTCTAGTTTATTCGTCAAATTCATTTACTCTTATCAAGAAAAGTGTCATTACTTTAAATGTATAAGGAGTATTATAATTGACAAGTCTTTAAATATTTCCTAAACAGCATACATGAATATATTAAATATTATTAATTAAATATAATAATATATTAAATTTTTAAACTTTTTAATATATTAAATATTATTAATTATTGAATATATTAAATATTATTAATTATTGAATATATTAAGTATTATTTATTATTGAATATATTAAATTAGAAAGAATTAAAACTCTTATATCTTTAGGAAACATTAATTTCCCATTATGAGAATTAACTTAAAATACTAAACTTAACAGTATCTCAAATTCATGATTTTCTAGATTTTGTCAATTCTGCATTTTATCCCAATAATGTATATTCTATTTCTAGTATGTTTCGTCTGTTGTTTCATCTATTTATGTCTTATCCCTTGATAGAATCAACCAGATTTATGAAACATCTCGTATCTTGAAAGGAAATGTACAGATAAGATTACTTTACGACATATTACACTCAGAAAAGCCATATCTTATAAACTTCTCTCGCTTGTGACCTATGATAATATAATTTCCAGTCTCGATATAATCTGATAAACTGCAAATAACACAATAAAGTTGAAACACTTAACACGGATTCTTAATGGCGCATTCACATATAGAGTTCAATGAAATTAGAAGAAATATGGAAATTATTTTTTCATGATAAAATTGAAGATAGGTACAGTTTAAATTTGCAGAAGATTGTGATTCATAAAGTTATTGAATTAAGATGCCATTAGAGGGCGGTGAACTTCATTCTCGATGGATTATAGAACAGGTAAGCATAGCTTGTTTGCGTGTATTTAATGTGTTGGAGAGTGACACTTTTTAACTAAACATGACATTACGCCGCCATCGGAGACAATATGAGCAGCTGTCCGAGTTCGAGAGAGGATGAATCATAGGGATGATGGAAACCGGTTGATCAGCTCGGCAAGTAGTCGCCACCTAGGCCGTTCTGACTTTATTGAGGAGGTTTTGGGATCAGTGGACAAGAGAGATGTTTTTTACTTTACCAGGTTCAGGACATCCTCTACAGATCAATAGTCGATTGCTATCGTGGCATGCATTACGTGTACTGCCATTGATACCCACTTATCATCGCCTCCGTTTGGAGTGGTGTCGTGTTCGAAGGGATCGGACTGCAAAATAATGGAATCAGGTCTTCTTTAGAGACGAATCCAGATTCAATTTCGAAAATGAGAACAATTGTGTACGTGTGTAGAGGCCCCATAGGGAAGTCTCAATTCTGTCTATCACTGTACAGCGGCACACCGCTCCCACAACTAGTGTAATGGTATGAGGTGCCATCGCATACGACAAGCGGTCACCCCTAATATTGATCCACGACACCATGACAGCCTAGAGGTATGTTTGTGACATTTTTCAGCCACATATGTTGCCTCTCACGGCAGGGATCCCAGGAGCCACTTTTCAACAGGACAATGCTCGCCCCCACAGAATTGGTTTCATCGGATTGCTTTCGCTACATTTCCACCCTTCCCAGGCCTGCTCAATTCCCATATTTGTCACGATCGAAAATATCTGGGAACATTTAGGACGGCAATTTGGGCTGTCTACGAATTGTGTCGAGTTAAAGGCATGCTAACAGCAACTGTGGAACGAGATTTCACAGGATATGATGCGGGACTTGAATGCCTCAATACTCGACCGTATCACATCATGTATTTTATACTAGTAGTGGGGTGTAAATTTATTTTACATTGATTTATTTTACATTTTGTATATTTTGTGTTATAACAATTTTGGTTCTTTGAGTTATAATTATGTTTTGATATTTTAGATTCCTATGAGTTTTATTAATTGTAATATCCTAAATGTTTATATAATGATTTATTTTTTTTACCTCTTATCAAATCCATTTTTTGTTTTATAACCATTTTTAATAATATGTTTCGTTGATGGTATATTCGGGCCAATAATTCTGAAGTATAATACAGTGTAATAATCAAAAGCCTGCTAAAACATTAAATATATATTACTGTATTATTTTACTTTTTTATTTTAAGGTTTATCTGTTTCTTCATAATAATTTAGGTTCTTGTCATTTTTTTTCGTTTAATTTAGTTTCTTTCAGAAATTTCTGTAATTTATAATGTTTATTTCTTTTATAGTTAAATTTGCATACTTATTTTTATTTATTTATTTTGAAATTAAAGCTGAAACGACTCATGCAAAAAGCTACTATACTAATCATTTTTTTTAAAAAAAATCTAAAGAAGGAAAATATAATAGAAAAGAAGCATTGATTTTTTTTGTAAACTACAAAATGTAAAACAAGAGAAATAGTAAGGAAAGCAAAACAAAACAATTACATAAGAGACAAAAGTATGAAAAAAATTACTGAACGTAAATGAGGGCCATGAAATAAGACTAAATTATGAAGTTGTAAAAATCAAAGCTTGTTAATACACAGATAATTGATAGAAAACCATAAAGAAAAGAAAATATAATATTTTTAAATTCCGAAACTTGCTTAAGTCAGATTTAATGCTGATTAAACAGAATTTTTAAGAATACCAGATTTTCCCTAACGTAAAAAATTGTTATAAACGATAACGGTAATATAAATTTGAAAGAAGATGCAAAAAGAAGAATTTAAATAAAAATTTCATATGTAAACAGAGAGATATATAAAATATGTTTCTTATGAAAAAATTAAAAATATAAATAACAATGCAGAAGACCAAAAAGGTATTAAAAAACCTTATATAAGACACCATATACATGTCCAGAAAATGGACACGAATCTCCAGCTCCACTAGATACTTAACTTAGACCGTAAGGAAATAGTAATGCCTACTTTTCCATTAAGAATATAGTACTAAGCCTGTACTGGAAGTATATAGTGAAGCCCTGTAACAGAGAGAAATAGTACTTATGCAGGAAAAAAATGTGAAAAGTACTTAAAACTAAAAATAAGAGAAATTTCTTTTAATAAGTCAAAACAAAATCACCATTTTTAAAAAAAATAAATGAAATTACTAAAGTTTATAATTCTTTTCTTTCAAATAACCCTTAATAAAATTTTAAGGATATTGTGCATGCAGGTAATTTTGTTTTTAAATTTCTGAAAAGTGCTGTTATAAATTTGTATCTGAAAGTATTGTATTTTAGTCACAAGTATGAAACTACTTAAGACATGATTCTAAATTATGTTTCTAAATTTAATCATGCTTAATAAACTCTCCCATAATAAATTTTTATGAATCATAAAGTAGAAAAAAATCACTAGTCGGAAATATTGCTAAGACGTTTACTATCTTGTATATTTTTTAAAAAAATCCAAATATTCCACTTCCTTTTATTAATATTTGTCGGCAAGAAAGTTAAATATTCTGGATAAAAAGATAAATAATATTTTAACACTTTTCTTGTGATCAGTTTGAAAGAATTTTACAACATCAGTATCTAAACAACTTAAAATTGTTACAATCACATTCGCATTACCTTCACAAAAATAGAAATAAGCAATGACTAAACAATTACTTCCTGGCTCACCTTATGGCATGCATGTAATCTGTATAGGTATTTAATTATTTGAGGGAGCCAAATAAGTGAAATTCTACCAAAAATTCGATTTTTACTTTTAGATGTCATTAATTAGCTTAATCTCATATCTTTCTAACGATGCATCAAGCTTGATTAAAAAAAAAACAACCAGAAGTTTCAGAATTTTTCATTCTTTCTTAGAATTTTTCACAAATTGCCCACTTTTTAAGCAGTTGGCAAATGTAAACTAACGACTCTCGTGGTTTGGCACTTTATTTAATGTTTTACATATACCAGTATCTGTTTAACTTTTCCAATTTTCTTACGTTTGAAGAATTGGCTACAATAAAGTTAATTCAATTGTTTTTTTAACTGTTTATATTGCCCTTTGCGTGATTTTTAAACATTGAGGATAGTTGCTACATATCCCATAAGATTATCAACCATTTTTCAATATGTTTTGGGAATCCTTCCTAGCACACTTAGATTACACTATATCTTCTTTAACAAGTAGTATTTTAAAGTTTAAAAACCTTAGTTAACTTATTTTGAATATATTTCAAAAGAGTATATTTTAAATACTCAAAGTTAGAATGTATTTTAAAAAACGTAAACGTGTTGAAAAGTCAACCATCAGTAATATTGAGACGGTTATTAAATCAAATAATAATGTTGGTACTGTAAGGGCCATATTAAGCCATTCTTTCCTTCAATATAATTAATATGATGAAAATACATATTCTGGATATGAGATTATATGATTATTTGTTCTCCAGTACGTTTTGGATAAATTTTCTGCTTGCACAAACTGCAATGGATGCATATCTTTGTGAATTAAAAGGCAAACTATTCTCGCATAAGAATTACAGATCTTTTGAAAAAGTTGGATCCCTTCGAAATTACAGCAAAGCTGTTTAGGTTGAATATTTTCATTTGATACAGTAATGAAACAGTATCGAGTAACGAGTAATAAAACTCTGTCTAATTTGATCTGAAAGCTGATACGGCTTGCATTCGTGTGCAAGGAAAAGACGAAACGTATGAACACATCAAGCATATGCAAGCTTCTCTACCGATAATGGAAATCATCAAACCTATATTTAAAGATTTGGCAAATCCAGAGCTTCTAAGAAAATGCCTTGATGAGACACAGAATCCTAATGAATCTGTGAATAGTGTCCTCTGGACTCGTGTACCAAAAACTGCATTTGAGACAATTGAAACTTTTAAATTTGGTGTTTTTTTATGCTGTTTTTTGCTTTAATGTGTGAAGTATTACAAAGTTCATTCGTGCATAAATGAAATTCATCTAGGATATGTGAAAAGTATGAAGGAATTAGACAAAGAACGCATTACAGACAAATAGTGGAAATTATCCAATTATAAAAAAAATGCCAGAAAATGGTATAAAAAAGCAAAAATGACATCTGAAAATTTTTATGAGGCTAAAGAAAGTGATAATCCTTCATACAAATCAGGATTTTATTAAATTAAATTCTTAGTTAATAATAAAAATATCAATGAAATCTTTAAATGCGGTTTTCTCAAAACGTGGAATTTTCAGGTTCATGTTCCTTTTTCTCAACATCTATGATACTTCAGAATTCAGTTTTTTAATGACATATATATTGTATTATATCAGATATTTTAACATGGGGATTTGATGATTTTTTCCAAATTATTTATTTTATACTATGAAATTGTGCCAAAATTGCTAATTTAGGAGTGAATATGAATAAATAATTAATAATAATTTTTCTATTTTATTTAGAAAGAAAATAGTGCGTCAAAATATATAAAATATGTCACTCTAACTTCCATTAAAATTTCAAAATTCTGTTTTGAGCCATTTCTCAGAAAAAGGTATATAAAGTTGGTGAAATTATCATGGAAAAGATAGGGCTTTCCCGGTCCTCTAAAAACTATATAATTTTCTTTTAACATTAAAGTAATTAGGTTATTAAATATATTTCATATGTAATATAACCTTATTAATATTTAATTTTGTAAAATAGCTTTTAGAACTCTAACAAGATTATCTATGTCTATTGAATTAAAAAGATTTTCTAATTCACAGATACATTTATTTTTAACATGTCACCACCATAGTTACATTTGTTTTATTTCATAGTTACATTTATGTTTAACATTAACTATGTCACCACCTTTTTAAATAACAGCAGTATTATTCAAATTATGTATAATATTTAATATGATTTTCTTTTACCATTAAGAGTAATGTATGTATTCGAACCATTAGTTACTGTTCTAAATTTAATACGAATTTTACGAATTTTTCATGTTAAAAATGTGAGGTAAGAGTTTCCAATGCTATAATGGTATTGGAAATTTCTTTCTCACAAATGCTCTATAGTATAAAGAAGTGATAATTCTCAAGGTACTTCTCAGTTAAATTAATGTAGAATTTTTTTTATAAAAGAGAATAATTATTAAGTGCTTTGCCTAGAAAAAAAATAATAAAGATGTTCTGAAGTTTAATAATAGCTTTTTTTAAGTCTTTCATATAAATATAATCATCTTTATTAATATCTACATTTAATTTTTTAAAGTAATTAATACTTTTAAAGTTAAGTAAAGTTATTAATACTTTTAACATTAAGTTCTATCTTAAAATTTTCATTTAACTCAGATTTTTCCTTCTTATTATAATCATTTTTCCTGATTTTTCTCTTTCCATTCTACACTTATCCTTTCTGTTATGAACATTATAATTTTCTACGAGATAATTTTTTGAATTATTATTATTACAAAAATCTTTATAAATATTTTGTTTAATACTTTGTAACCTATTTTTATTAAAATTCACAGCATTTAATTTTACTATAGGTATAATTTCTGATAATATTAAAAAAGGTTTTTTTGCCATTATAACTTATTTTTTTATGTGAGAAACAATTTTGTTTAATTGAGGCTATTAAAGATTAGCCAGATTATATTGCGCATGACTTTGACGCAAGAATGTTAATTGCGTGATCAGGGAAAAACTGGTGTGGGACCCAGAATTGAGTATATGATCCTGATTAGGATTCTGTTTGTTGTTATTAAGATATTATATTTGCAATATTTTATTTTAATGTGATTTAATTTCCCCTTAACATTCATAACAGTTCTAGGTTTATTAGATCGTTATAAGAATTAAATAAAAGCCAATTGATTTTTCTTTTAACACACTCTTCCTTGTATAAACATTTAACGAGTTCCAACCCTAAGCCCGAAGCGGGGACGTCACAACTTTATATATTATTTATATGATGAGTTTACATCTTAAATACTATTACGTAAGCCAAATGTTTTAAAATTTGATTTTAAATGTTCTATTGGTTTTATTCTCAGAAATAACTTCTAGATTTGAATAAGATTCTAATATTGTTTTTGTGACATTGGGCCATAAATGATCAAGTTTATTGAAATATCACTCTGAAATAATTTATTCGTCTGCTCAAGGTTGCAGTGGACTCATATTTCACCTTTGCGTATGACAATGCCCGTCCTCACCGTACAAATATAATGAACGAATGTCTTGAAGGAGTGAATATTACTCATTTGTAATAATCGGTTTTCCCTATTGAATTGAACCCGATAGAGCATGTATAGAATTTGCTTGGCCAGCAAGTTGCAACCCGCAAGGCTCCTTTTAGGTCTATTTTAAAACTGTAGAGAACGTTGCTTGAATGGTAGGATGCCCTTCCGAAAAACAGCTGAATACTATTCTGAGGAGATGGCCAAATGTTGCCCTCAATGTGTTGCAGGTCATGGCAAACATATAGCCTATTAACCGTAAGAAAATCGTATGCTGTCAACTTTTCTGTGTGGGAGATGTCTTCTCCAATTGCCCCAGGAAGCCTTATGCCTCTTATTTGTTTTTGGTACCATGGTACATATATCCTTTGTTTCGTTATAACCCGGACCCTTTGTTTCGTTATAATTATTAAACGGACTTTATATATACCCTATATTTGTTATGCATTTGTACCTTCTTTACATAAATTATCATTATCCTTAAGATATGAGAGTGGATGTATTTCGTATATTAATGATTCTTAGCAATGTGCATTTAGAATCAAACATAAGTTTGAAAGCAAATTCTTTTCTTAAATAATCTACAGCGTTTTATATTATACCTTTCAATTTTCCATATTCTTCAATGCAGGGTTACAAGTAGAAATATGGGTTCTGATTTCAACATTTTACATAAAACTTACATGTATCAATAGTTTGAACATATCATACTGTAACAGAAATTTGAATTGAAAAATAGAATCGTTGAATATTCAGTTTCATTTCTCTCAAAATGCGCAGAATTTCAAAGCAAGCTAAAAAGGGAAAAAAATATATTCGGATTTGTAAAGTGGTTTGCTTTTTTACTTGTTATTTCTATTTCCTTGATTTGAATTTTTTGCAGATGTCAGAAAATGGATACTTTTTGCAATGCCTTTGTGGGTTACTTTAGACACATCCAGTTATTTTGAATACTTTATTTTACTTTTTCAAATTCCAGGAAAGAACATGCTTAGAAGTTTCCTTTCAGTGCTGTCCTCTCATATATTATACATTGAAATTTAAAAGCGTGAGAAAGAGTTAATTTTTCCTAGTTTTAAGTTATTTTTTCTTAGGACTAATACCGTATATATATTATAAAATATATGTTTGCGGTATAATTATCAAATAAAAAACTATTTATTTACCATTTAAGATTTACTATCACAGAGATGTAATTTGTTGTCATATAGTATTCTAAATTCTGTCCTTCTTTAATATATATATATATATATATATATATATATATATATATATATATATATATATATATATAAGTGAAATATTGTACAATTGTGTCATTAAACTAGTTCTAAAATTAAATGTGTTTGAAGCTATAGATATGAAATTAGTACAAAAGATAAATTGAATAAAATTACCACTATTTCATTTGATAAATATTTATTGATTTTTAAGGTACACATTTTATATCTTTTCTGAAATACAAATTTAACTTATGAATGCAATCATTTTAAAAGATACGGTGCTCCCATAAAATTTCATTCAATTTCAATAATTGCCCACCCTTGCCTTAGAGCATAAAATAGTCAACAGGTGCCTCTGGAGTCTTAAAAGTTTTCTCTCTGCTATTTTAGTTCACTGACAAAATCACATTGAAGATGAGAATGCATTAAAATGCTAAAAGAATTTGAATGTTCTTTGACAAAATAAGGGATTCCACTTTCCAAAAATTTAAAAATTTCCTTTTCCTTCCTTTCCAAAATTAATTCCACTTTCAAACAGTTATGGAATTTTCCCATTTCTTCCTTAAAAGAAGTTACTCTTTTTTTCACCTTTCAACAAATCTCTCTCATAATCAGAAATTATACATCGCATTATACACCGAACAAACCAATGTTTTCTATTGGAAACATGGATGTTTTATAAGCGAAGTCCTAACAAATTGCCCAACGAAAGAAATTCTACAGTTCTTCTTGAATTAAAAGAGTGAAGTTAATTATACCACACGGAAAAAGAAGGCCGTGTTTAGTATACTCATCAAAAGTGAACCAACAGAGCAAACTTTTCATAAATTTCAGAATTAATGAAAGCAGATATATTTTCAAAATATTTTCACTGGAATATATGTTATGAGATCGAAATAACAAGAACTCTTTCTTCTCCAATGGGACTAGCATACAAACTGCCTGAAAAGATATAGCTCAGTTTTTGTATTACGCTTAAAAGTAGTTATTATCTGGTATCCACTTAAAATGATTACCGGAGCATTTCTGAAGACATAGCTATCCCTATTATCTTTATTGTCAAGCCAAAAAAATTTCTAAGGAATCCAAAGTTTTTCATTTGATTTATGCTTTATTGGAGCCTCATGATAAGTTGGATAAAATTCAACCAATTTATCATGAACTGAAAAAAAAAACTAATTCAGCTCAGATTGTTACACAAGCTCTGGAATATTGACGAAACAATGTTTCAGTATCTCGGCAACCATTGTCTAAACTATTTATCTGGAGAAAACTAATTCGTTTTGGATTCAAAATCTAAATTACTTACTCTGATAATGATTATGCATATGAAATAGAAAATTATGAAAATCAATCCAATGAAATAGCTTTCTTGGTACAAGGGTTGCAAATAATCTTCAAGCAGAAATATTTTTAATAAATTTTCCATTACTTATAATTTAATGAAGTGTCTTACAAATAGAATTATGATAGCTATTGTAACTATACTGAGAGTATCCAATTCGCAATATGTTCATTGAGGCTCACAAAGGAGATGAAAACACATGGGAAAAGGTTATTATTTTGCTTACCGAAGGGCTGGTTCACCATTTTTAAACCGAGAGATTGACGATGCAGTAGTTTAAAAGATATTCCCGCGAAGATAAAAATAAAGTGAACATACACAACAACCAAATTTAATGCATAAATATAATACTAGAATAGGTGAAATGGATCTGCAAGATTGATTACTACCGCAGCAACCGTTCATCACTTCGCAATGGTGGTGGAATTTATTTGTTAATCTATTATTTATGGCTGTTGTCGACGGCTGGCTTTTGCATTCAACAACTTATGAAAAAGGAAATACCTAGTTGATTGATCTGGAGTTTCGCTGAGAGGTAATAATCGCTCTACTAAGAATTATGCCGTGAAAAAATGAACCTCAATTAGGACCCAAAACTGACTTCCACATATTCCATATAAATACGCAGCCATTTCCTTGTACCAATAGCACAAAGTAGATTTGCAAAGTGCACAACAAAAGCAAGATTTTCTTGCGGCGAGTGCAAGAATAAATTGCACCCAAAATGCTTTCTTTTGTAACATGAAATAAAGTTATGTTAATATTTTTGATATTTTGTTTATATATAAAAGAAGTTATTTTCATTTAAATTTATAAGCTTTCTCTCAACTTAACCTTTACTTAATTGTAATAATAATGTTTTCATTAATTCTTGCAACTTTGCTTATTATTTATTCTACTAATCACTATATTCTGTTTTTGAATCCAATGTAAAAGTGTCGTTAGAAATGGCCAATATTCTTTGATCGGAGCATCAGCAAAATTATAAGTTTTTTTCATTCATTTTTAATGACTAATATCTTTTAAATAAAGCATTAGAAGGTAAAAAAATATACAAGAAGAAACTTTATTAAAATTTATCTGGAACTGAATTCGGCTTGTAAAAGGTTAAGGAAAGCTTTGGGATTACGCTTCCGATAAACGGTTTGTGAAGGAAGACTCACCTTCTGAATTATGGTTTTATTCGGAAATTCCAATTAGATATTCCAACGAGATTGGTTGGATGATTTTTATTAACGTCGCGCTAGAAGGAACACGAGGGCTATTGGTGACGGACCTAGTAATTTTGAACCTTGGACAAGTGCGAAGATGACACCTGAGCTGACATCCCTTCTCCAAACTTCCATACCACGCCAGCAGGACTTTGGGCCTTGACAGATTTAACGTGAATTAGCCCCGGATATACGGCAGGTTTTAAATGGCATCAAGGCTCAAACTCCTGACTCGAGGAAAACCGACGGCCGCTGCTCCACGCCCATGATCACTAGAATACCTCGGCCTTGATGAATTATACCGTGATACTGGAAATAATGCAATCTCGACAGCTGTTTGCATTATTTCTGCTATCTCTGTACATATTAATACCTTTAAGCATTCGAAAGTTAGGCATCGCTTACTTTTATCAATTAAGATAAATTAAAAAAGAATAAATATTTGTGATTTAAAAAAAAAAAAAAAAAACTGTGATAATGTGATGCAATTTAATTTTTACATTTTATTTCCTGAAAGTGTAAATTTAATGAGATTAAAATAAGGCATTATTTTTGCAGTGAAAGAAATAAGGATAGTCACAGAATACTGTACAGACACATAAAACAATTTTCATAAAAATGAAAGAAAAAAGAATGCCGATTTTATGATTCCCGAAGTCTTGTAATTCTGTCTCAGATTATATAAATCTTTGTGAAGTTGAGCCATTTTTATAATGGTCGAACATCAAGAAATGATGAACGTAATTCCACATTAGTCAAAAAAAAATATGACCATTATTATTTTCATATGTAAAAAGATGTGTATCTCGAGCAAAACTAACTATCATATTAGCTTACCTAGTAATGAAATCACACATCTACCGAGTTTGAAATGTGTCCCACGTGTCTGATTTTAGGCAGTCTTGCAGACGTAGTGCCAATTTCCAACATATTTTACCTCCGCCGTACAAATTTAAGGAAAATGGAATTAATACGATGTAAAAATATGAAGGTTACATTACACGAAAGAGGTAAAAATGCTTGATATGCAAGAAAAGTTTCTTTAATTTTCTTTTTGTTTATGCGTTGAATTACACTATATAAAAATTTAATTTTCAGTATTAAAGATATTTAACAAAAAAATGAATATGGCTTATTTGTAATTTTTAAGTATGATACAGATCATTATTATATAACATTCATGTATGCTATTTATCTGATCTATGTGAATTTTTTTCATGCACAGTTATATATATATATATATATAGTATATATATATATATATATATATATACTGAAAATCTGTGAAAGAATAATTTAAAAAATATTTAAAACACAAAAAAGAAAGAAATGTAACAATGAAAGAAAATAAACAGTGCAAATATGGAACCCAGCAAGTCAAAAAAGCAATATCGGCTGAGGACCGATTAAGGGTTAAACTATTTATCGAACCTTCCCCCCTTTGCGACTTGTAGGTTGAATTAGGAAATCCAAATTGCAAAAAAGAGTTCATGATTAAAAAGATGCAAACAAATTCAGCGATAAAAATCTACAAAATAAAAATCTAATTCTGGTAGGCTGAATTGGAAATCCAAAATTGCAAAAGAGTTCAATGATTAAAATTTTAAAAAATTTCAATGATAAAATTTTACAAAAAATAAAAAACTTATCATTCTAACTATCAACAGATCAAAATATAAAAAATTACTTAACAAAATTCAAAGAAATGAAGATTCAAATATGTGAGTAGTAAGACGGAATTTTTTTCTTTAAGCTTCAAGATGTATATCAATACTCAAAATGAAAAATATAACACATCATCACCATATAAATTGAAAAGATTTAAAATCATTGTTTGATTGGTAATAAAATGCAAAAGGACGCACTGGTTGGCAATAAGTTGCATGGTAAAGGAGCAAAACGAAAATGGAATTATATATATATATATATATATATATATATATATTATATTATTCCAATTAGAAGTATAGAATTGTATCAGTTACATTATTTTCATTTTTTTAATAATTGCTGTTCCCTTAATTTGCTATGATATAAATTAGTTTGATTCTTAAACATTATTTAATGGTTATTTATAGCTATAGGTGTACTAAATTAATAGATTGTTTGATGAGTTTAAGTAAATTTGTGAGGCTTATTTTCATAAAATTTTTATTTAATATTTTTTGTAATTTGATGTTTGGTTATGTTTTTAAATATGTGGATTTTCTTTCAAATGTTTGTTTTAGTTTCTTTTCCAAATTATTTTAAAATGTTTCAGTTTTTATAAATAAGTATTTTATATGATCTTATTTACACACACACACACACACACACACACATATACATTTAAAAGTTTAAATTAAGGAAAGTAGAAATATATATATTACATTTTCAAAGATAGGAGATTCAGATCATGTCGAGAAGTTTAATATGTAATAAATATCTATCAATTCAAGGAAAAGTGAAAATGATTTTTCATAGAAATCATAATTCAAATCTCATACAGCCTTTTCAAATGCCTTGGTTTTTTAATCTCTACGTAAAGATCAATAATGTAATTTTTTACATGAAAAATCCTTCAAAGGACATTATTTTGAGGCATTATATATCCTTGATTTTTAAATACCCTAAGCTGAATATGATAAAAATGTTTTTTTAATTCATTTTAAGAAATCTATTTTACTTAAATATCTGGACCATATCTTAGAAATTGTTTTGAAAGGCAATTTTTATATTCATCGTCAATGCTTTGCGTTCTGGTTCTTTTAAAAAGTTTGAATATTGTTGAAATTTGTTTATTCAGTTATAAAAATGCTATTAAATTTAATCAATTCATATAAAATTTTATTTAATGTTCCTAAATTAAATTTTATTCATTAATTTTAAATTCAGAGTTACATAATAATTAATATTAAATTTTAGTATTAAAATTCATTCAATATATTGCTTTGGGCTAAATATTTCATATGGGATGTAATTTTAAGCATTAACTCTCACATATTAAGATTTGTTTCCTTAAAAAATCAAATGATTATTTAATACGTTATAAGCCATGAAAATAAGAAAAAAAAAAAAAAAAAAAAAAAAAAAAAAAAAAAAAAAAAAAAGAAGAAGAAAAACCAATAAATTTTTCTCTTCCTTTTTGTATTTGAAACTAAACTCTATGAATAAGTTTTCCTTTTCAATGTTTTTACTCGAGCATATTTTTTTAAATCCGAGAACAAATTTTTGCATGTTTCATTTTAAAATTTTTACATTGAAAATATATTGGGCTATGGTAAAAAATATGTTTACCAGAACTATTGAATATTCGACATATATAGTATAGATTTTATATTATTCGCATTATTCACATGTTATTTTTCTTGATACATCGAATTAAATAGAAGTTTGTTTTTAAATCGCTTGGACGAGGAAACAAACAATTGTCATAAAAGAACTGCTATTATCTCTGAAATATTAAAAAAATGCTGATATATAATGTAAAGGATACCTTAGCAGTATCCAAATTTTTTTTTCAATTCAACCATAAAATTATATTGAACTAATCCTCTATGAGTGAAGTATCTGTTCATTCGTGAATTGATGATACATGAAATATTTGGCTTTGTATATATTTGTATATATATGTATATATATCTTTTCAAATTATTCGAAGGGTAAAGATTTTTTGTGTGTGCTTAAAAATGATATTTTAATCATTTTATAGAACTACTAAAATAACTTTTTTTTTGATCAAAATGATGTTATTTTCGTCTTAGTTAATATGAAAATGATGTTTTACATATATTTGCCGTTCAAAAGGACCATTTAAATAAAAATCTATTACACAATATATCCATAAACTTTTTATACTGCCATAAAAAGTATTTATGCATATAGATACTTAAAATAGTTTTGTAAATAATATATAAGTTTTAAGAAATATTTATTTTTATTAAAAAGAGAAAAAAATTAAAATTTCCAAAATTACAAAGTTTCGTGATTTTTTCTAAGAAAATATATAGTAAAGTAATTAAAAAGTTGCTTTACCATATTTTGTTCATTATTTTCTATATGAGGAGTAAAATATTTTGTATATTTATAAATTATTATTTATAAAAATGGAGCTTTAATGAAAATATGTCTGAAAATTCATCCCCATATTCAACTCAAATGGAAAGAAAAACTTTTTGCACCAAAAAGTACTTTTATAGTTGCATACAATGATAAAAATATCATTAGTGGGCAACTAAAAATCCAAAGCTCTACGAATAATTTTTAAAACATAAATGTCACAAAAAGAAAGAGTTTTAAATTCGGTACCCTTAATAAAACTGAAGTGAATGGCTTAAACAATTCAGCATTTCGAAAGCAAAACACATCAAATTAGAATGAATTTAAGTTTTCACAATTAATTTTTGCTTAAAGAAATTCTTGATTAGAATTATTACTTATAAACTCTTTAGATGTAATTTCGTTTCAAAAAGTTAATCAAAACCGATTGACCAATTTACCTATTTCTTATTCTTTCCCAATTGTTTTCGAACTTAAAAATATTCACAGTATTTCACAGCCATTAATAAAAATATTTTTGAATTATTTTGTAAATTGGGTGTCAAAAGTCAAATATAATTTGTATAATGCAAAAATGTGGTAAATATTGGTAAGATCTTCTCAGAAACAGAGAAACAATCTGTTGAAGATGAAACTTAGAAACTTAGTATTTTTAAGTTTGATCCTTTTATGGTAAATTTTCTATCAAATAGTTTCTTTGGGTTATAAAAGTAGTTATTATCCTTTCGTTCTCATTATTTACTTATTTTATAACCTTTTTTATGTACGCATGTCTCATTTTTCCCACTATTCCGACTTAGATTTCCTTCATTATACATAATTAACAATTGCATAACCTTTCAGGTCCAAGTAATTCAGGGTTGTAGCTACTCTCTGCTTGACCAAAAATGTCAAATTATGTTTTTTTGCTCGTATTTTTTTTTTATTTTTTTATCAATTATTGTACCTAAACTTTGAGCTTTTAGTGCAGTATTAGACTTCTAATTAATTTTTTGAAATTATTTGGAAAGAATGATGAACTGATGTTATTAAAAAAAATATCGACATTTAATTTCAACATTGAATGAAAACTCAAAAGAGCCAAGTAATATCTTTTTTTTTTTTATTTCAGTTCAATGACATTAATTTTAAAGTCTCTTCTCGAAAAATTGGGATTTTGTTATGAAACTGATGCTCAGCTTTAATGTGAAATAAGAGAATTTCTTTTATGAAAAAGATATGAAAATCAATAATTGTGTGGCCTTCCTACATGCTAGAATTTAATTAGAAAGTCATTCATAATACATAAAATAATCTCTTTAGGCATCTTGAAAAAAATACTTGATTGTGTTGAAAATAGCCTTTCAGCGAATAAGCAATATTCAAACTTTCTTTATATTGTGGTTCAAAACCTTATCTCCTTCCTTTTTCCCTCTGTAACTAAATAATTTTTCTTTTAAAATTATTTTAATGATCTATATTTTCTTTTATTATATACTTTTCTTGGAATTAATCATTCTAATTACAGTATAAAACCAGTAGCATATGCCAGGGCATTGGATCAATCTATGAAAAATGTGGATATAAGAACTAAATTGTTCAATAATTTTTTACAAAATGGTTGAAATGGAGAAAAAGAGGGGAGTTTAAGATAAACAAGTTATTTATTTATTTCTTACTTTTCATTTTAAAATATTTTAAATATAATGGAACAAACAATAATTATTATTTCTAAATGCGTTTTTATATAACTGTAAGCTTTAATAGATGCTGTTCAGTGTTATTGAAAAATACAGAAGGCAAGGTTTTTTTTTTGAATTTAAGGGTCGCAGTGTTCTGAAAATTTTCGATTTTTTTAACAATGTAGATTATTCGTCATTTAGACATTTTGCTGCACATTTTATTTGCAACCATTTGACGACACTCAAAACTACAAACGTTATTTCAAACTATTGTACAGTATATTCGTAAATCAACTTTTAAATAAATATGCAAATCCACGTGTTTAGAATTTCGATATTGTGATTCAGTTTATTTTCTTAACAAACCACTATAATATTTTTTTTAACATTGGGATAGATAGAAGGAAGCTTGGAAAGATGAACAACCAGTATAAAGGTATATATTTGTTAAACTCGAAATTTTGCCCAAAGTCAAATTGAGTTCTTTTCTTCAATTTTTAAAGACTACCTCAAGATATGACCATTGACTTTTACGAAGGGATCATCAAATATATGCTATTACCTTAAGAACTTTGCTAAAATATTTTGAAATGTGGCTTTTCATTGGCAAAAGATAGTAAACTTCGAATCAAACATTGACTAAAAGGAACGAGGTCACATTTTTTGGGGCTCTCAGGTAAAACTAATGAATGGCACACACACACACACACACACACACACACACACACACACACACACACACACACACACACACACACACACACACACACACACACACACACACACACACACACACACACACACGCACACACACACACACACACACACACACACCTTATATATATATTTAACTTTTTAAAGAGATGGGCGCCATCTAAAAATACTCAAATTTCCTAAACTTTTTTTATTATATTCATTGGGCTCGTAATATAAATAAAACTAAAATTTTTTAGTTATTCAATAAAGAACATATAAAGTATATCAATCAATGGATTTTAAGTTCAATGGATACAGCTAGTCGAAAGTGTGTACATTTTCAGCATTCGAGATATTTCTAAGACCTGTCAGCATAATTATCAGTCCTTAGTAAAATGGTCTATAACAGTTTAAAAGTCATAACAAAATGTACTGGGAACAAATAAAACTAATCAATACATACCCTGGTGTTTGGCATGAACGATCATTAACTCTTTGTTTATGTTGGCTGGAATACAGCTTAGTTCGGGTGCTGGCTTTAGGTTCTAAGCAACTGGCAAGCAATAGACTTGCTATTACAACTAGAAGTTATTACAATGTGGGTTATTATTGAAAATGATTCTTCCGATTTAAAATTCTATATTCACAAATGAACAACACAGATTGATGGATTAATACATAAATACAAAGGAAATTATACAAAGTCTTATGAACAAGGAAGTTTATAAATACAAAAGGAAGTTTTATGAATACAAAGGGAAGTTTTATGAATACAAAGGGAAGCTTTTATATTGAACAAAATGGGGGGGGTTGTCATTATTCGCGTATATTATACAATCTGTTTTAGAAGCTTTCCACTGGCTACCTCATGTTGGATTGGTCAATTATTAAAATGACTTGATGTTACACTGCGGGCCCAGCAAGTCACCTGAAATGCTTTGCGTTCTTCCTTTACAGTTTAAAAGATAGTGTGTATGCGCGATGGTGTGTATACCGCTAAATCTTTGAAAACCATTGAACTGTTAACAATCAATTGCGACATTTTACTATATATTTGGCAGAATTTATGTCGGGTAGTATTATATAGTGTGGCTAAAGACGTTATATAGAACACAGTTAAGAAACCCTTTATTTTCTCATTGCATTCATGTGTATTACTTAGCGTTCTATGTCATTTTATTTGCAAAAAATCTGGCATTTTTTTTAAACGGATGAATCAGTTACTAAGATAACCCTGTATATTGATCATGAGAGCAATTGTTTTATCATTTTACGACGATGACCCTCCAGACAAGAAAATCCAAAATTTTTCCATAACTTAGAGACTTTATATCTTTAAAAGCAGTTCATCTCAGCTGCGTCAATGATTGTCTACCCTGCTTCCTGAGGCTTCTTCGCTACTCTTCCAAAATGAATCTTCCGGAACCAAAACAAATGTTTTTGAGTCTTAATAACACATCGTCAATAACTCAGGTCTAACAGTAAAACAACATTTTTTTTGCAAAATTTTTTATTCATCAACCTTATAACACCTTTTATTTAATCACCTTTTAAAGTTGATACAATCGTTCAACGTTTTCCAAATCTTTCCCCCCCCCCCCCAATTTTTCTTTTCCTTTTCTTTTCCGCGAAATCTTTTTTTGTTGCGAGTAAATAACTGATAAACAGCTTTCTGAATCATCGACTCGTTGCTGTTTTTTGTTCCATCGAAAACAATCGCAGCTTATGACTTTCACTTCACTTCAAAAAACCATTTTCAGTCAATACACTTCATATGATATCTGTGTCATCTCAGCAATCTCACGGAGCTTCACTTTACGATCTTTCATTATAATTTTGTCACTTCCGCTTCCATTTTCCGGTGTAACGGCTTCCACAGGTCTACCCGACGTTCCGCGTCATTTGGCAATCAGTACGATACGACTCAGCAAACCACCGACAAATCCGTTGCTTTTGATGGGTTAATCCGGGTAACATTTTTTTCAATCCATTGTTTCGCTTGCGGTGTTTCACCGGTAAAAAACAATGTTTTATCAGAACTACGAAAGTCGGTTTTTTCATTTTAAACAAACTACAAACACTCCAACCTCGATAACTCAGCTGTTTCTGGTCCGATCGACTTAAAATTTTGACACGTTTCAAGCAAAGGTTAGTACTCTAGAAAGACCTGGTTACTGGTTTACTACGAGCGCCATCTCTGGGTTAGTCTCGGGAGTTATTGATTGATCTGTTACATTGTCCATTTTGCATATATTGCCAAGCTAGCATTTTTATATAAGTTTTAGAATCACTGAATTTCTTTTGGTCACGGTAATTTTAAAGGGTACCTCTACATATTCTTAGAACCAACTGGTCTCCTATTTTTTCCAACTTGTTTCCATTAAAGCTTTATTCAATTTATTTTATAACTTCACTGTTTTTAATTTTGTATCATTATTAATTTGTTTTGTTTCTTCATTCTTTTTCACTTCATCCATTATTTTATAATTTTTGCATTGAAATTTTGTCTTTTTTTTTCATTTTTTTATGTTTATTTTATTTATTTCTGTTCGTCTCGAATGATTTTTGTAGCGCATGAGAATTATTTCATTTGATTTAAATATAAAATGCTCTTTTCTCGAAAGATTAACACGTGCTGTGTACTAAGTTTGAATTCCAATTTAGGGATTTCTTAAAACAGAAGAACAAATTAAATTATGATGGTATTTATGGAATTCATGGTGGAAATATTTCAAAGCAATTGAAGAAGTTAAGTGTAGTAATATGTTTTTGAATAAGGCGTTATAAATAAAAAAAATGGCACTAAATTACACGAGCTTTCTTTGACAATCTTATCTGAAAAATAAATAGCGTTTATGTTCTTATAATGAAAGAAACAAATTTTGCGTAGACTTTCAGATAATACAAAGATAAAAAGGGAAAAAAAACAACATGTATATTTATTTTTTGTAATCTGTCCCTAAAAGTAATCTATTTTATTGCAGTTTGATCTCAAGAAATCTGAAATAAATATAGGATTATTACCATAAATACACTTCCTGAACAGTAGAAGAATACGTTAAGCAGAATTAAAATTAATTCACAGACGCTTTTGAAAAATTGAATTGAATGTCTGAAAATTTCAGTACTTAAGCTTAAAAAAGTTCATATTTTATACTTTTGAAAACACTCATTATTATCAAAATTAGAGTCATTTAAGAAAATTAGTAAAACGCTTCCAGCAATTTAAATGCAATAAAATCTAAAAGTGAATCTTTATACTGTGTTGCCCTAAAAATTATCAAAAAATTTATTTGTATCAGTTATTAATTTCATCAAACAACAATTTTTAACTATAATTTTACCAAACATCAATTTTAATTATAATCGTACCAGCCATATTTTACACTTTACCAATTTTTAATTCTAAAAATTAATTTAAAGAACAAACGTAAATTTTCTTTAAATCCGTGTTTTGAAATTTTTGAATCCATTCATACTCAAATTGATTGGAAAATGTAGAATTAGCATCTTACGAGTTACTTTAGTTAGTCTCTCTCCTCTTTCCGGTGGACTAGAAAATAGTTTTCCTCTTACCCAGTTCCAAAATTTAAACCCTTAAAATAGCAGAAAATTCTAAAGATTCAGAAAAGCATTGATTACCGAAAAACGTATTTAAAAAGTGGTTAAAATTTATATTGGGAAGCACAAACAATTAATATTAATAATGTAATTTAGTGTGATTACAAAAAATATATGTATGTAGATTTTCTTTATGGTAGGAAGTGCCTGTTCCATACCCTTATTTATTTGAATGTTATTCGACTTTTTTAACACAAAGTAATCCAAATAAACTATTGCATTTATTTTGTACATATTTTGTTATCATTTTTTTTTAACAATTTTTAAGTTTGGAATCAGACCTCTCGTTAATAAAAATAAACATTTTCATATCAAACTTATTGTATGAATAAGAAATGACTTGCTTGTATAAAGCGGACTATCATACTGTATATGTGAAAGTGTAAAAAATCATAAGGGTGTTTTAAAGAATGCGAATTTTTTCCCCCGAACAACGAATTTAAGAGTTTTAATATACATAACATACTTTAATTTTTTTCGTAAAGCATTATTCTTTCCATGATTACTTGATACGATATATACCAGAAATTTTGAAATTCCTTCCTCAAACCTGTAGTACTTACAAAAAAAATATCCAAAGCAAAAATAATTCGGGTTTAAATAACTCACTAGCATGATAATACGTATTTTTAATTAAAATGATTGTTCTGTTTTCTGTAACGGAATAAAATTTCTATCAATGAATAATTTTTCGATCACACAAGACAAAAATAACTCAGGCTAATTGGGAGAGTGCTGAGTTTTATTTTACTTCAGCTTCAATTTTAGAGAAGTATCGCTCCTGACTCACAACATAAGCATCACTTATCTATGCTTCATTTTTCCATCTCATTTACAATTATCTCCAGTTACATATTTATATTTCTGAGATACGCTCAGCAGCACCTCTTGTTGTGATGAGTGATCTATAACAAATATGATCTATCAAATATGGAATCTACATAAAAAAGAGCGAGATTTTTCAAAACCACTAAATCTATGCTTTAAATGCACAGATGATTAACTTTCATTCAGATTCTTTTTCAGTTTAGACATATGATTAACCTTCGTGAGTGTATAGTTTTAATCTCCTTGATATTAGGCAATATGGTTTAATATTAATACCAATTATCTTAAGCAAAAGTTTTTTTCTATTTACATAACATTTAATTGAAGACGAAGGTAAATATTTGTGAAACAAAAATAAATAATGTGGGAAGAAATTTGTTCATTTTTCTTACATGCATTCTATACAATGTATTTAAAGTCAAAAATGAAACAGTTCAAGAAAATAAGAAAGTATTTCAAACAAATGCGGAAAAACTAAATGTTTCAAAAAGTTTTTGTATAAATTGCTGTTTTACGACATAATAATAAAGAAATAACTGTTGCAGAGAGCTTCTAAGGAAAAAAAAGGAAAAGAAAATTATATGTCCAGTAAAAAAAGGATTTTTTTACCTCTGAAACGTAATGCTTTTCAAGCTTAAAAAAAATAGCTACATTTTGGAATTTATTTTTTCCGAGTTATTTCTTAAGTTTTTGACATTAAAAGCTTTTGCATGAATGGAAATAAAATTTACTACTTTACTTTATATAAAACGGAAAGAATAAGGAGTTTACGCAGAAGCATTTGGATTTATTTTAAGAGAGTATTATTTTGAATATAAAAAATATTTTTTACAGGGAAAAGAAAGAATGAATGTAAATATTGAACGAATGTATTGCTACATATTAAGTATAAGAAAATAAGAAAGTATTTCAATTTCAGTTACATAAAATAATTAAGAAAAAGGTTTAGCTAAAAATTTAATATATATTTGACTAAAAAAAAGGAATAGGTTTTTATTGTGATTTGATGTTTACTTGAAACAATTTATCTCAGCTAGTGAATTTATGATGATTTATTTGCACTCTTAAAATTTTAAATAGTACTTTTCAAATTCAGACATTTAAATTTATTTTGGTTTTTTTTATAAGAAAATATTACGTATTTATTACATAGCTGAAAGCTTATCTTTGGAATTAATTGATAAATAAAAGTATTCTGAAATAAATTTTTCAAAAATTTGTAAAGCTATTTCTGAAACTTTTGAGGAATGTTTCTATAAGAAATGTAATTCTAGCAAAGATTATAAAACATTTTCATTTTTAAAATTTACATTAATACCATTTCAGAATTCTATTCACCTAATCGGGACTAATATCTACATTATCTTTAGTAAAATGCATTTAATAAATTTTGCTGCTCTTTCTTATCATTCTATATCTCACTTTTAAAACTTTTTTGTAATATATTTTTTACAATAAGAAACTTCCACATTATTTTATTATCGAAAGTAACAACATAATAAGATTGATGTTTAAAAAAAAATTCAATGTGTTACTAATTAGTAGTTGTAGTTAATCTTCTTATTTTACAAAGTAAGGTGTCAGAAAATGATTTGGGACTTAACACTACTACTTTCTTATTTCATGCAAGTCAGTGGCATTTATTTCAAATCTAATATCTCTTATATTTTCCTTTTTGTCTTTCTCTTTATTTAAATCTCTAATAATCACAAGTCGATGATGCTCATAACACTTACTAGGAACACACACTTTTGGAAGTAGATTAATCATAGTTATTAAAGTAGAATGAGGATCAAGCTCGGGCTTTTTTTTATAATTACCATTATTTATTTATGCTGAAGACATTATATACACAAGAACACATACCCAAAAACATACAAGTGACCAGCCCTAAAACGTTAGAGGGCCACACTAAAAAGAGAATGGTTTGAATTGCTCTCTGTCTCTAGAAACCTTCCACATTTTTCATAATTCTTAATGTTCGTGAAGCTTCCAAAAGATCATGCGATTAGAAGCTCTATGTTGATCAGTTAATTCTTATATGGCGTGATTTTACGTCGTTGCCATCAGATAACCTAAGTAAGGCATCATAAATTAAAAGTCAGAAGCTCGAAGAATAAAATGCACAAGTGTTAATTAAAATATTCATTAACAAATTAGTTATTAAAGAGAAATCACACACACTGATACACTTCCCACATACTTAAAGCTACTCTCCAGTAAAATTTAAAAAATGACCATAGGACCTTTTATCTCTCGCTTACAGAAAAAAAATGGAAAAGTGTCGGAGTAAATCCCGATATTCTTTCAGACCCAAATAAAGTTTTCGTGGAGTGAATGCGCAAGCAAATTATTGCGAGCTCACCCACAATCAGAAATTTTCTTTCGTTTGTAGTACTTTTACTGCTGACAGAATTAAAGCGAAATTATTTATAAAAGTTATGTTCAATGAATTCTAACAAATTATTGAATAATAAAACGCCTCCTTATCATTTTAGAATTCTTTTTTTAATGAATTATACACGATATCCAAAACTTATGTAAGTGAACTTATTTTGGGTAATAAGAAGTTCTTTGAAATAAATTTTGCAGGTAACATTTATACAGGTAAAATTTTAAAATTGTAATATTGTCTTATATATTTTTACAACCTTTATTATATTGCAATGTAAGAATTATTTCTTCTAAAAGAAGTTGAAAAAATTATTTTGTTTGAATTTTAAATCTTTAGTATACAGCGTTTTACAGTAACAATTATTCATAAGATGTTCTGGTAAAATTCATACATTTTAAATTTGCCTTTCAAGTATTTTCATGATGTAAGAAAATAAATAAACTTAGAAAAATCTGTATCAACGTAGTCTTATCATTCTATTTAAATGACTAATACATGAATATAAGAACTGGCTTTTAATATATGTTATGATAAAATTAATAAGAGACAATCCAAGATAAGACAAATTCCAAGAATTGCTTGATGGGGAATAATATGAAAATTCTTATTAAAGGATAAATTAATTTCACAATCAAAATGTTATATCTTAATGAAACTCATCAAGTATAACATTGTTTTTTGCATAGAGCATTATCCAAAGTTTGTGAAAAGTTCTTTGTTGATTAGTAAAAATATTGTCTAATTAATAATAAATTTATTATTCAGAAACTTAATTGAGTAATACCTCTACCTCGAAATCAATTTATTCCTATTAATCATGAAATATTTTTTCACGGAAATTGAGAGTTGGAGATTCTTTTTATTTTAAGAAAAATAATAACTATACTAAATGATTGGTAAAAATGAAGAAAAGGCTTTTGCTGTAGAACCGTTTTAAAAATAAAGAATTATGTGTAGAAAAAATTAATTTTGTTTTTAAAGTTTTTTGTGTGATTAATTCGTTAAGGTTTTAATGCTCTAGAAATGCTTGTAATATATATTGATATATTTTTTTATAAACATATGCAAAATATCTTGTTTTATGCTTAGTACCAGAACAGATGTATTTTTTGTTTCTATAATGTGCTTCAAAATTGAGAGGTACATCAAGTATTGCTCTCTGTCACTTTAATACGATATTACTCCTAAATTTATTTAACCTACTCTTTTGATGGTTAGTAAATTCACCATATTAATTCCTACTAATTTAATCAGAAGAATAGTATTATAATAATATTGAAAAATTCATTGAATAGTTGTTACTGCTTCATTTAAATACATAATATGTCATATATCTTGTAACGTCAATGGAATGTTACAAGGTGTATGACATATTATGGAACAAACCAAATCGTTTTATCAAGCAATAGTTCGAAGCGCAAAAACAAATAAAAGACGAGAACTTTGTATAATTTTCTTCTAAAGCCAACGTTTTGTTGAAGAGTTCTTTTACTCGCATTCCAGTGAGATTCCCCGTTTGAAATTAGGAGGGCGAAAGGGGATAATTTCTGTATAAATTCTCTTGGCGACTTTCTTTGCATGGGGAGAAGTGGGGAGCCTGTCAGCATTCTCACAAACTCGGCTGTATTGAAAATATCCACGTCCTCTCATATGATGAGATTCATGAAATGTAATAAATAATAATACTAATAAAACGAAAAAAAAAGTTGAAGTAAAAAAAACAGGGTAAGAAGAGGGATCAGTCTAGAGAATCACCAGTTCATTCCTCAATTTCCCATGCCTTCTTATTTTCAGTTGATGTTAATGAATTGACTGCATCACGATATAGCTATAGATTTAACCTTTGTCCTTCGGGGCAGTCGTAAGCATTTGGGTTTCCATTTTTTCTCTCTTCGAAATCATGATTTTGTAGGGGTGAAAAAATTTCCTCACTTTTAGCATCCTCTTGTTTATTTTCTTATCATCTTGTTTATTTTCTTATCATCTTGTTTATTTTCTTATCATCTTATAGCGATTGAAGATTTTCTACAAGATTGCTGTATTCACCTCTCTTTCCATTTCTGTTTCAAAACACTTGATTCTTCCTCTTTTCTATTACACAGCTATTTTTTACGTAATGATTCGTTTCGACATTCAATCTCCATCGACCCTTTTATTCATTTGTTATTTGCCTTTTCTTCTGTAGCTCTAATTTTTCTGTTTTGTGTTCTACTTCTCGCATTTTCTAGAATTACTTCGTATCTGCTCATTTCTATATCTATGGTGACATCCTAGTGGGTGATGTCCTGGCTTTCTGAGAGTTTTTCGTCTGACAATATCTCTGTTAACCATTGTTCTCGAAGAATGTTCAAGTTTAGTTCGATGAAGCTCAAATTTGTCCTTGACATTTAGAATTGGCGTTGACACCCCAGCGTCTTAATTTTTCTAATGAATCATATATTTCTGCATAAGCCCGTTTCATTTCGATTATTAACACAATCATTAACACAATTAAAACGAAGTTCTTTTGAGGGTTTGTTATTATCATTTTTGTAGTTTAAAGCAACACACACATTTGAATTATTACGTAAGGCTTGTGCACAATTTAGATAATATTCATTTCTTTTTCAAGTGACCTGTATTTTATTTTCATTTAAAATGTTTTAATTGTGTTGTAACATCCATTCTAATCATGAATTTATTATGTAGTCTTTTGCTTAAATTTTAGCATTAAGAGCATAATTATCAAACAATATTTCTGAACAAAACTAAATTTGCGGTTGTACTTCTTTGAAACCAATACCCATTAATTTTACAATGTCCATTTTCAGCTCCTGAGATACGATTTTTTTAATATACACCTAATTCTAATTAACCTACTTCTCTTCCTCTATCAATTACTCTACTTTTTCACCTTCAATTTAGACTTCTTTGTGTATTTTACTCAAACGATCTTCATAATAGTTAATTAAAATTTTATTTACGTGTCTTTGAGGACTGTTTTTCGAAATGTATGCGATTGCTCATTTTTCCGACATTTTATTCCTTTAGCCTAATTATGGTAATTAGGAATACGGTGCCCGTATACATTACAATTATAATATGAAATACTACTTCTGATGTTTGATTCCTCGTATCTAGATTAATACATATTTTCACTATAGTGTTACAGCTTGCTTTGAAATGCTTAACATTAAATTTATATCATACCTAATATATTAATGTTATCGTCGCAAGACCCACAATGACTTTTTCATCCTTTTTTTCCATAATTTTTCAACGTTTCTCTATATTCTCTGATTTTTTTTAATCCGTACCAAACGCTCTTGTTGCCGACGGAGTCATGAATACCCTGAATGATGCAACCAATGAAGGATGAATCCTCAATATTACAACGGTTAGCCATTTCTTTAATAATAAAGAATATTCCTGAACTGATTCCATTTGGAGTGTCTTTTAGTTTGCACGGAATGTAACTGAAATGAGATTACATCTCGGTGTGTATAGCCAAATGCATCCTTTAATAAATATTTTAATTTTATTATGAATTAATTCTTGTTTCACTGTGAATAAATAATTTAGCAAAGCATCAACAGTTTTCTCTAGAATATCAACATTTCGCTGAGGCATAGCAAGAGTGACGTCTCGAAATCTTTGATCCATTTGTAAACTGAATAATTTTTAACCCCAACAAACGTCTTAACAGAGCTTTATGCATTTTTAAAATTTGAATTTTGACGTTTGGAGAGGTAATCTAATTTCCAAAACATTTGTACTAATTTCTAGGGAATTAATTCCGTCTTTATCTTCATTTCCTTTATTTGGAAAGCTTTATTTCAACCTTTTTAAATTGGAAAAACTAAAAAAAAATTCTTTTAGCTTTTTTCTTCCTTGACGTCTTCAAAATCTAAATTTAAAAAAAATACATGTCGCAGTTTGTTCATTATCAAAAACATTGCGATTGCATAGTCATAAAATTAACTGACAATTGTTTTCATCAAATAAGCCATGTTCTATTAAATTGGATTTTGATTTATAATCAGCTGGCTCTTAGAATTAGTGGTAGTTTTATTTTATGTTGAATTACTTGTAATTTGTAGCAAGAAAAAATATCACATGAATAAATACGTTTATCAAAATTCACATCATGAATAAATTAAACTAAATTAAATGTGATACCAATAAAATAAAATTAATGTTTATAAAAAACGCAGACAATACAAGCCACAGAAGAAAATTTGTTCTCATTAATATTCTACCCGAAATATATTTTTACAAATCTGAAATGTATGATTTATGTCATTTATTTTTCGGTGTTTAAGGATTGGAATAAAAAAAAAACCTGTTCTTATTATGCTGGTTATCTTATAGAAAGAGAACGCTCCGTTTAGTTCTCCGTAAGAAGGTTGTTCTTTGCTGTTAAAAATTTTCCTCCTCAGTGCCGATAGCAGAAAGCTCATCAGATTGCCTTTTCAATCATTTTCTATTTTTCACTCCTTTCAATTATTTTTTTCTCATTCTCTCTAAAGAACTGTGTTCACCTAATTGTGTTAATGATTGTGTTATTGATCAAAATGGAACGGCCTTATGCAGAAAAGCCCATTCTTATGTTCATGCTTATGATTCATTCTGTGAGAGAAATTATGTCACTGGAGAGTCAACGCCGGTTCTAGAAGTCACAGATATATCAAAACTTCATTGAATTAAATTTGAGCAATCTCCGAGAACGGTGGTTAACAGGTAAATTGTGCGTACCATAGACGAGCTCAAAAAATTCTGTGAAGGTGAGGACATCACCCAAGGGGAAGTTACCATTGATAGTCCTTGCCGAAATGTAGGAAATACAGAAAACGGAGCGCAAAGTAGAAAAATTAGGAATGCAGATTAAGATGCAATCTAATATCTACCTAATACTCTAACACCCTTTTTTTTACTTACTGTTCGTTTGCACACTCACTGATTCTCCTTTCACTTTACGTTGTTCTCTGTTTTTTTTTTAAATGGAAATCCCTTTCTCTCTAGAACCATCTATAAAAATACTGAAAAAGTTTTTTATTTTAGATTATATGACGCTAAATAAAAGTAATAATTTTTAAGATAAAGACTATAATAGTGGCATATTTTCCAAGAATAAGATTATTATCTTTTCAGCCTTCAGTTGTAAACTGTGACATTCCACATTAATAATTTTAGGGATAATTCATATCACTTTAAAAAATGCATACGAAGTTGTTATAATTTTAATTTTATAAAAAAACTATCAAGTCAAGCAGTTCTTATTCATTGAATCATGTAAACTTGAAGTATATTTGTATGTCGAAATCATTATTTCCATATTTTAACTAACCAGAATTTCTATTTCGTTAACTATTTCTATATTTAAATATAGAATCAAAATTTAATTTACCCCTTCAATAATATTTTTAATTTTGGCTCTATTTTATATTGCTCTTTTTATATTCATGAATAAGTTTTAAAATTTGTCCAATTTTCTTAAGAACTAATAAAAAGGGAAATTGTGTATAAAGTATTAAAACTTATTCAAAATCTATTTTAACATTTCTATTTTCTAGATATAACATATTAAAATAATCAAATTTTAGTTGTTATGATTTTTGACTCCAATTTATAAGAAGGTAAACTAATATCTTTAAATTGCTTAAAAGTCATAATTGAAGTAAAAATATATTTGATTGGAGAATTGCTTCAAGACGTTAAGATCTTTAAAAATAATAGCAAATAAATTAATATGCGAGAATAGTTCGGTAAGTTTTCGATCTTATAAAATAAATATCAATTTTTAAAACCTTTTTCACTTTTTTTAAAACAATCCTTAGAAAGCTGAACAGATTTTGTTTTCTGTGCATATATTTAATAATGTCATTTTTATGAGATTATTCATCAAGCTCCTTCAAATCCTGTTTACAACATCAATAGCTTCCTCGATGGTCGCAAATTTTTGTTCATCAAGCAAATTTTGTTAAGGTAAGAGATATATGATACTATATATGGCGAATACGTGAATAAGAAAGTAATTCGAGCTTGAGCTTGTTGATTTTAGTCAATGCTAAATTGTCATTTAATATTTTTTTTCGTTTTTTTTTATCGTCGAATATGATGGAGAAAAGTGTTTTAGTGTTGAATTGATTTCTCTTTTTTGATCTGAAGTGGTATCAAAATTTTCAAATAGAATTATTTTATAACAGCCCATTTTTCCAATTTATCCACTTTCATGAATGTGACTTATTCGTCTTACTGAAAGTTTGATCAAACTTGACTAAGATATCGTTCTGTCACTTTATACATGAGCTAGTAAAAAATAGTCCGATAGGTGGAGATATTAGATTGCTGGCACTATCTTTAAGTCAGGTAGGAAGCGTATCAGGCTACTCTCGTATATATATGCAAAAGGACAAAAAAAAAAGTTCGAGAACTTTTTTCTTTATGCAGAAAATTTATTTTTTTTTTGCAAAAGAAATTTTTTAAAAGTTGAAGAAAATGTGAAATGTGTGCCCTTTTAAGTTGAAGAAAATGTGAATAAAAATTGCCGTAATAGGTAAAAACACCCCCTCTAGAAGAACAGAAATTCTCATTCTTAATTGGGTGTGTGTCACTGGGAAATCATTTTTACTAATATTCAGACAAAATTTTCCACAAATGACTAAAATATGAGTCAAAAATCTAAATTTCGAAAATCTTATTATTTCTCAATATTGATAAATGTCACATTTTTACTTAAAAAAAAATAAGAAAATAACTGGTCTTATTTTCAAAGCATTTTATATTAAATGTGTCCATGTAATTCAGGTAAACTGTTCATATCCTGACAATATTAAATCAGTTGAGAGTATTTCCATTGATTCTTTTCAATGACTTCAGATATTTTGTAAATTTCTTTGCCTTAAAAAGGCAACCAATGTAATATTTGACAAAGAAAAGATGTTACAGATATAGGTATATTACGTTATGATAAATACTCGTGTTACAGTGTTTTCAATTCAGTTTTGACAATCCTCTGAGCATAATTTAATTTTGCATGGAAATACAGATTTCAGTGTTTCATATAAAATCACTATTTTTCATTAGATACAAATAGTCCATATCGTTACGCTGATTCGGAATATAGTCGGTACTGCTGAATATTCAATTTCATCTTCCGACACAAATGTTTAGGTTTTGAAAGAAAACTGCAGAAAAGGAGGAATATATTTGGACTTATAAAGTGGTTTCCTTTGTGCGTGTCTCTTTTTTCATAGCTTCTTTTGCAAATGTCAGGAAATGGATTTCGAGTCTCAAAAATAGCAAATTTTTTTCTTCCTCACTTCTTTAAAGGAATGTTGAAGTGGAGTTCTTGAAAGACTTTTATAGCCCTTCTTGATCCAAAGAAACTTCTTTTTTTTATGTTCTCTTTGAATTTATTGAGGGTGTCATACTATTAAGACTTAAGTCTTAAAATAACGTGTTAAAATTTTAAACATTATTTACGATGTCTAATACTAATTTTTTCATTTAAACTACTTTAAGACTTACAAAAATGTTGATGTAATGAAAATAATTTTAAAAATCTATTTTCATTTATATAATTTACTAATAATGCATAGTTTTGGATTTCCAAAATATTCTGTAAAAACGACGATTAAAAATTGAGATAGTATAGATTTTAAAAAAAGGAGGGAATATTAAACTAAATATTTAAAGAATATGGTTGATAAATTATGCCTCCTTAAAAATCAGAAATGTATTAAAAGTAGCTCTCCCTCATACATATTGCTTAATCTTCTCTCATCAATATTGATAGAGATTTTGCTTTAAATATATAAGAACCATCTCAATTTTCTGAACTGTTATTTGTTTATAATAATAACTCAAAGCAAACTTATTTTAAAAACCGATTTTTACGTAAAATCTCTAACATATAACACTGTAACTTAAATAGTTATTATTATTTCATCATTTTGTATCTTATAACTTATTATATGCATTGTTTGCGAGTGATAGTTCTGAAACATTTTCACACAGTAATTATTTCTAGAAATCATGTATAAGATTTCCAAATCTATATAAATGCTTTACTTTTATAAAAAAATCTATGTACTTGCATAAAAACATTAGAAAGATGTGTACTTAGTTATGGCAGTAAAACATTTTCCTTCATCTCATTTTAAAACTTTTAAATGGTTTTTCTTACAAAATTATTAAAATTTATGAAAACAAACTAAGAAACTTTTTTTCCAAAATTACAGTTTTATTTCAGGATTGTATGCGTCAGAAACTAATTTTGACAAAAAGTAAATTATAAAATATTATTGCAGGTTTTTTTTCACTGCTTTTGAAAAAGAGAATACTTGAAAAAGTGCTTGGGTTCCTAAATTCTCATACGCATTTCTTTTCAGGTAACTTTTCGGGGATTTTCTATATCCTTATTTGATACCCCTTCTTATGAATGAGCCGTGACTTATAAAGTTTGACATTCCATGTTAAAGCGTAGTGTAGGAGAGTGGTGTGATAGCGAGAACAAAAAAATGATTTATAAGCCAAAAAATGTAGGACTTCACATATATTATCGATTGCTTAATTAACACCGAACTTAAAATCAACGCGAGGGCTAATTGCGGGGGACTTCGTAATTTTGAACTTCAATCCAGTGACGAGGTCGATATCTCAGCTGACACCTCTCTTTCCTAACTTCCATCATAGATTTTAAATCTGGTCGAAGTCTCAAATCTGCCAACGGGTGGATTTGAGACTTCGACCAGATTTTCCGTGCAGCAGCTCCACTACACGGCGGGTTGTATACTTTTCTGAATCGGGTCTGTCTTTGGAACTATTTCTGATGATTAGATTTTTGTACTAATCTTTAATTGTAGATGATTAAGAGTTTCTGCTATACATTCATAAAAAATATTTCTGGATCATTTGAAGTATTGAGTAAATATCAGTTTGATTTTCTGTATCCAATTTACCCTATGCAAGACTTTTATGGAGTTGCGATGACTCAATGTATTTATGGAAGCGAAGTCCGGCAGTCACGCTTGAAGAGAGACTTTTGTGGGTTTTTTCTTTTGTCAAATGACATTTCATTTATCCAAGCATTAGAAATTTCATCTTTTAGTAAATTTTATCTACAAAAGAAGTTTAATAAAGTAATTCATAAAATAAATACGTGCCTGATCACAGTAGCCAAGTGGTCATTTTCGGAGATTCGCAGCTGACATTTTTAAATCAAGTTGTGGGTTCAAGAGCTGATGCCACTTAAGACCCATCATGTAAAGGGGATGATGCACGTTTAATCTGGATGAGGTCTCAAATCCTTCCTGTTCGTGAAGTATGAAAGTTTGGATAGGGAGATACTAATTCAGATGTCATCCTCTTCTCTTGACCGAAGTTCTAAATCACGAGATCAGGCATCATAAGCCCTCGAATGAGAAATTCACCTACGTAGCATTTAAATGCTCTTGAATCATAATAAGGGAGCTCATGATAGCAGCGTTTTCAATCGAAACACAATTTTCAAACTAAACAATTCCCACATTAAATTTGTAAATTCTATAAATAATTATGTATTATGATTAATTGCCGGTTCTCCTAGACACCCACAGCAACTATGTTACAGAAAAAAAATTATTAGCTCTTATTAAATTTTAATAGATTTCCTCCGGTAAAGTTTCAATTTCAAAGATTATATATGTATAAATTATAGTTTTTATCTGTTATTGAACCCATAATAGTCAATATGGTGTGGGAGTGCGGAATGGAGCTCTCTCTCTTCCTCATAAATTACCGAGCTAAACTTAATTCATAGAATTTACCTTTTAAAAATTACCGAGGCCTATGAGATATTTCAAACTGCTACTTTGAATGTAATATACTGTCAATAGTCCCCTTATTGTCCTTACCTTAAGATTTCATTTTATTAAATATGAAATTTGGGAGCAGTATACAATTTAAAACTTTTTTCACTTAATTAATAATATCCCATTCGACTTGAATATTTCTCTGTGAGCTGTTCCATCTGAAAATCAAATTAATTTTCTTAAAAGATTTTCGGGCCCCTCTGAGTGGGAAATTTACACGAATGGCTCAGAGATTGGGTCCAAAACAGGATTCACTTTTTGTGTCTTCCGCCTTGTTGTTCTAAATAGTTTCTACATGTTTAAACTGAATTCTTATAATTCAGCTTTCCAGGTCGAGCTTTAAGCAGTCTGATTTTCCGTATTTTGGACTGCCTCTTATTACTTCAAAGTTATTATTTTATTCCAACAGTTCATGATCAATATTACTGGGGCAGAATATCAGAAACAAATCGGACTTTATTAATACCATTAAAAAATCAGCAATTTATTATGATCTTCACAACTTATACTGGGCTTAAGTTCACATCGGAAATTATTACGACGAAATTGCAGATTCACTTTAAAACTCTCTGTCAATTATGGGGGGAATGAATGCCCACGAATCTCGGTCTCACATAGTTAAGATTTTGAAAAGATAAGCTTCTCTTTCTGATTGGGACAGGTGTCGTCCTCGTCACTTGATCGAGGCTCAGAAGACGAGGTCTGTCGCTAATAGCCCTCGTGTTGCTTCTAGTACGATGCTAATAAGACACACAAAAAAAAAAAAAAAAAAAAAAAAAAAACCACTTTCTGATTGGAAGTTCTAGTGGTTTAGTAATACTGGTATCCGAGTCCAATTACATATTCCAAGATCAAATTTGAATTTTTAATACCTCGAAGACGACATCGAGGACGGCACCTTTATTATTAGCGTTTAACTGGTCACAGTCCCTTACTTTGTTTCTTAAATCTTTTGATTCATAAAATACAAATTTATGTTCTTGTGGGTCTGTCGGAGATGCTGACCACTACGTTTAGTCTTGCCTTTTCACAAAAAAGTTTTCCTTTAGATTGTCCTATCGTTCAAGTAAAAACTATTTGGCTGAAGTCCGTGTGTGAAAATCTCTGTTTGCATTCTAAGCTTAAATCTTGTATGTATTTTTACGACTCATAAAATTATACACAACAAATTTCTTAATTATTTCAAATTTTGATTAGATGTTTGAATATTTCAAGTTTTCTCATAGTAAGCTAATAATTGCATACTTTGTATATATATATATGTCTAATACTTCATTTTTAATTTTCATGCCTTTCTGTATTATGCATTCAGTCTATTATAATTTGCCTGCTATATTGCTATATTATTTTATTTTTGGAAGAAAATACTACAGTTAATTTCTTATTCTTATTTCACACACATTTCCTGATCTGAAAATACATTGTAAGATTTTATTTACTTTTGAATTTCGTAATTATGTAATATATTATGCTATTTGTTCCAACTTGTAATGCTGTTATATTTTACCTCTTCTTATTAAAAGTTTTTCTTTGGCAACAAATGCCTAGTACGGGGATGATTGTCTTCTGGGAAGCTAGTTTGTTCCTTTTGGGTGATCTCAGTCACTTTGAGTATTTTGCCATTAGCTTTCATTTTGCTTCTCAGTGAGACGTTAATAAACAACTACATCCCTATCCTAATCCATATAATTAGTACAACAAAATGTAGCTCATCTACTGTAAACATTAATACTCAATGAGTATAAAAAATAAATTCTTTTTTTTAATCTATTTTTCTTAAATTTTTTTCTAAATGTCTTTAAATATATTTACTCGAGTATCCTTCGGATAAAATATTTCTGGCAGATTTCTTTATTATTACCCATTTAAATGCTTTTAAAATTCTGTTTCTGAGAAATATATGAATTTTATTTAATAATGGAGATTTTGAGACAAATCATTAATTGCAATTTAAATTTTTAAATATTGAAATCGAAAGGATCTCAAAATTCCAAATAAAGTACTTTCATTTTGCAAGCAATTTATATAAGGAACTGCTAATTCTACAAGATTTTTAAGTTATTTTGCAGATTTTGCCGATGAGGAATATGTGAAAATTATTTAGAAAAAAAGCAATATATAAGAGGCTTTTTGAATAAAAGAACTGCTACTCGAATGTATACAGAGCAATAAGTCCTTCTTTCTGAATTTCAAATCTCATAAATGGAACATTATAATTCTACATTAGTCGCAGAACATATGTTCTAGCTCTTTTATTTATATAGTTTTATATGAGAACAGCTGTATTTGATGCTGAACTAGCTATTACGTACACATAATGGTGCCATCCGCTGTGGTTAAAACGTGTCCCAAATGGCTGATTCAGTGTTGCATGCAGATGTAGTTAAGGGGTTACCATTTTCTTCTCCGATTCATTAGCTACAGGAAACGGAGCTCATGTCTCGCATAATTATCTTCCTTTAAAATATAAACTGGTATGGATATGCAGAAATATATATATATATATATATATATATATTTCGTCCAATGGTATTATTAAAAAAATCGGCTCCTAAAATTTTTAATTTTTTTATGAAGTTAAATCGAAGAATTCAAAATATTTTAAATTACATTTCTTTTGAATTAAACTCACTTAAATTTTATTTATAAAGTTATATATATATATATATATATATTATATATATATATATATATATATATATATATATATATATATATATATATATATATATATATATATATATATATATATATATATATATATATATATATGTACATTTCTCCAAAAATTTTTTGATGCAGTACATTTCTCCAAAAATGTTTAATTTTTTGATGCAGTTAAATCTAAGAATTCAAAAATTTAATTTTTATGTAGCTGAACTTTTACGCTTAAATTTCGCCATCGAGTGGATTGTTCAACAAAACTATGTTGCTTCGAACTATATGATTTGTTCTGATTCACTCTCATCCTTGGGAACATTAAAAAACATTTCTTCCTCGAATGGTATTGTTGTTGAAATTCAATAGCATCTCAAACACCTCAAAGATCAGAACATTACTGTTTGTTTTTCTTTTGTACGTGGACATTCTGGTATTTATGGCAACGAAAGAGCTGACGTTCTGGCAAAGACTACCACGAAGCGGGAAATTGATATTAAAGTTAATATTCCTCAATTCTATTTTAAAAAGATTATGAGGGAAAGTGTCCTGAAATCATGGAACGAAATATATATTAAATCAAATACAGCAAACATCACGAAAAGATTTTTTCCAGACGTCAATATAAGAATGTCTTGCCATCACTTCTTCACTAGCTTTAAAATTACGCAATTTCTAACAGGTCACGGTAACTTTAAAAAATATCTGAATAGATTCAATTTAAGTTCAAATACAATTTGCAACTGCAGCGCCGGAGGTGATGAGGACATTGAGCACATTCTGTTTCTATGTTCAAAATTTGTCTCACAGAGAAATATTCTTAAATTAGCTTTGAAAAAATTAAACATTAACTGGCCTCCAAATTTTAGTAATTTAATTTCTAGCAAAAGTTCTTTTGTTCTTTTTATCAAATATATTGAAGATATTTATAATCCTTTTTAATTTTTGTTTGCACATTGCTTAGTCACATGTTTTTGTTGTTTTTGTCTACTGTAATATACTGTTTTATATTTACTTCTGTAAACCCTGTGTGATACTTAGTGGTACACAGGGTCGTTGTTTGTTATTCAATAATATATATATATATATATATATATATATATATATATACAGGGGTTGGACAAAAATATGGAAACACCTTTTAAAAAACATGTTTCTTTGCTTAATATGGTGTAGGAAACCCGTTGGCATCCAAAACAGCTTGCAGTCTTCTCGGAATGGATAAATACAGTTCCTGTATGTGTGCCAAGGGAATATTATACCATTCTTCCTGCAAAACGGTGGTAAGTTCAGATAACGATGTTGGCGGTGGATAACGAGAACGCACTTTGCGTTCCAATGTAGACCACAAAGGTTCGATAATATTCAGGTCTGGTGACTGTGGTGGCCAGGGGAGATGGGACAAATCCTCCTCGTGCTCAGAAAACCAGTCCTGGACAATGTGAGCTGTGTGAACAGGGGCTTTGTCGTCTTGGAAGACACCATCACCATTGGGGAACAAAGTTTGTACCATGGGATGAACTTGATCTGCCAAAATGTTCACATAAGTCTTGGCAGTCATGTGCCCTGACACAGTTATCATGGGGCCAGCAGAGAACCACGATATGGCTGCCCAAACCATAACAGAACCCCCGCCATGTTTCACTCTTGGCAACAAGCAGTCTGAATTATAGGCTTGAGGTGGCGTTCTCCAGACGTAAACTCGGCCAGAAGTGGGAAACAATGTGAAAGAAGACTCGTCAGACCATATTACACGCTTCCACTGCCCTATAGTCCAGGCTTTATGACTTAAACACCACCTTTTCCTGTTACGGGCATTAGCATCACTGATGAGTGGCTTCTCAATTGCAGCACGGCCAGAAATTCCCTGTTTATGAAGCTCCCTTCTAATTGTTTTGGTACTCACAGGGTTCTGTAACACAACATTCATTTCAGCAGTAACTTTTGCAGCTGTGGTCTTCTTATTTTTCGTCACAATTGCCCTTAATGA
This sequence comes from Nephila pilipes, assembly GCA_019974015.1. Classification (NCBI taxonomy): domain Eukaryota; kingdom Metazoa; phylum Arthropoda; class Arachnida; order Araneae; family Nephilidae; genus Nephila; species Nephila pilipes. The sequence continues at coordinate 5,429 of BMAW01057861.1, read as the reverse complement.
TCGTCTGTCACGATCACTCAGCACACACTTTCGTCCGCGCTGTGATTTAGCAGATGATGTTTTTCCGCTTTTCAAATATGCGGAATAAATCTTCGATACAGTACCTCTTGAAACACTAAACACCTCGGCTACCTTGCTTACGGAAGCACCTACCATACGTGCTCCAACAATTTGCCCACGTTCGAAGTCTGTTAACTCTGACATAATGCAATGACAACCTCACATAACAGTACTCCGACAACAACTGAAATGTTTAGCACATTTACGAAGTTGTATAGGTGGCGTTAGTAGTCAAAACGCCAGCGCCACCTACATATTTCATTAAAATCAATCTTTCTTTTCAAACATGCATTTTACAAGGTGTTTCCATATTTTTGTCCACCCCCTGTATATATATAAATATACAGATAGAGGACAAAATAATACGAACACCTGTGAAATAATGAAAAATCTTTATTAATAGGGGGTGGGACCACCTTTTGACTGAAGTACATATTTAAGGCAACATGGGATAGATGCATAAAGGTAATGGACAATATTTAAAGGAATATTACGCCATTCCTCCTGAAGAACGGTCTCTAATTCTGCAAGGCTGGATGGAGGTGAAAATCGGGAATGAAATTTGGACTCTAAATATTCCCATAAATGTTCAATAATATTCAAGTCCGGAGACTGAGGTGCCGGGCAAGATGTTCAACTTCCCAGTTATGCTCTTCGAACCATGCTTGAACATACTTAGCAGTGTGGATAGGAGTGTTGTCGTCTTGAAAAAGCGGTCGCTTTTCAAGGAATATAGTCTGGACAAAAGGATGGACATGATTCCTTATAATGCTTAGATAGTGATTAGATTTGATTCTCCCATGCAGAATAACAAATGGTCCAAGACCGCGCTAAGATATTGCACCCCATACTATAATGGGGCCACCCCCATGCTTCACAGTCAGCAAGAGGCATTCTAGAATAAACACTTCTCTGGGCGCTCTCCAGAATAAACGCGTCCGGTCGTCTGAAATAGGGTGAATGACGATTCGTCTGACCATATTACCTGTTGCCAATGCTGTGGAGACCAGCCTTTATGATCTCTGAACCATTGGCGTCGCTTGAAAGCATTAGTTGCTGTCACCAGGGGTTTACGAATTACCACTCTGCCATAAATGTTCACAGAATGAAGTTCCCTTTGGACAGTTTTTGTTGAAACTGGGTCCTGGAGATGACAGTTCATTTCGAATGTTACCTCGGATAACGATTGCTTCTGCTTCGGGCTACTATGCCCTTCAAGGCCCGTCTATCCCTTTCGGCAATCTTTGACTTTCGGCCATTGTTGTGCTTTGAAGATATCGTCTTACCCTCTTTCATGTATGCTGACATAACGGCTGATAACGTATTCCTTGCAAACTCCAAAAGATTTGCTGCTTCCATAACTGATGCTCCACTTAAACGCGCTCCAACAATCATTCCTTTTTGGAACTCTGACAGGTCTGACATTTCAACTTATCACAGACAAAACGATAGAAGCATGCAGCGCAGGTGACTGCTGTTCAGAGACTGATAACTTCCTCTTCACGCTCACTAGGTGGCAGACTTCTTTTGCAGGTGGCATGGCTGTACTATAGGTGTGAAATACCTACGTGAAATACGTATATCAATTTATATATATATATATATATATATATATATATATATATATATGTGTGTGTGTGTGTGTGTGTGTTTGTATGTATGTATATACATAAAACATAATAAATAAAATGTTAAGGAATTTAATTCAAAAGAAATGTTGCTTAGAGTTTTTGAATTCTTAGATTTAGCTTCATAAGAAAATTAAAAATCTTTGGAGCCGAATTTTTAAATATTACCATTAGTCGATACTTTTTAATTATAATGAAAATGTCACAATTTCTTCTTTTTAATGTAAAAATGAATCTATGTTACTCATGTAAAAAACCTAGAACAGGATGCGTTTTTAAGAACTTCATGATAAGTCTTTTTTTATATTTGTAGAATTAAACTATTTTTCTCGGTTAAAATAATTATGCTAACAATACAACACATTTCATGAACACATAATTAAATAACACATGAGGGTTGTTTTAACTGATGTATTTATTAAAATAGTGTATTATCAGTATCCATTTATACTATGAAAACATTATATATATACTGAATGTTTCAAATTCTATTCAAATAAAGAAAACTAATAATCAATATCAATTTTAAGAAATACGAATACCTTACAAAATTAATATTATAATAATGTTACCGCAAAACATTTGTTAAATATTTTTTCAAAATCAGGTGAAAAATTCAAATTTTTGTGATATTATCTTTCAAAAAGTTGTAATGGAAATTTATTAAGCATATACAATAAAAATTTAAACATTAGTTATAATGAAAACAAAAATATTTAGAATGAAAATGAAATTATTAACTGATTGTTTTTATTATATTAGTTGCACCTAAAAGCTACAAGAGGACTATAGGTGACTGACCTCGTAATTTTGAAACTCGGTCAAGAGAAGAGGAAGAAACCTGAGCTTCCACTTCCTTCTTCAAACTTCCACCCCTTACAAATGATAGGATTGGGAGCCTTGGCATTTGTAAAGTTCTTCAGCCTGCTACGCGATGGGTCTTCTGTGGCATCAGACGCCAGTCCGCGACCGCGACCACTAGGTTACCAAGGCAGCAATAAAACTGAAATTTAAATATAACGAAAATAAAAATGAAATTTAAAAATTAACTAAAATTAAAGTTCACTAATAATTGAAATCGAAGTTAAAATTGATAATTACGATTACTTATATTTTTAGAAGTAATACTTTGAAAATATTTTCTCATTTAAAAAAAAAGTTTTTCCAAAAAATTTATTGTAAGATGGTGTTCCATTTAACAATTTGTAAAAACGTGAAAACTTTTAAATATTAATTTGCTAATGCTTAACTGATATGACATCAAACAAAAATTCAATTTTTATAAATTCATATATAAGGACAGTCACTTATACCTCCCTACACTGCATCAGTGATATCACGCTGTTCTTACAGGTGGTTGCCTGACCTTTCATTGCAGCAAGCAGGAGCAAATCATTTTGACTCGCTTGTTCAGCGGAAATCTTAGGTCTTTGACTGTCTCCAATGCTAAGTCCTATCCAATCTACCCCAAGTGTTGAATTAGCAAAAGCTTTTTCTGACAATATTGTCATTTATTCAGGTTCTCCAAAAATATCTTATCTGCAATCCACGAATGGTTTTGGACTTTCTACTAGTGAATATCATGGATTTAGTCTAGCTTTGCTCGGAATTGAGGACATGCAACTGCAATAATTAAATTTTCATATTCTTACTCTTGATGAAGATATCCTACATTAGAAGACAGAATTAAAAATGTCTTGCTATTCATTTCATTAAGCATTTAATGTATATTATTGTAAATTATACCTTTTCATTCATCAATAGTGATCGGCTTAGGCTTACGATGCCAAATATTTTTTTTCGAATTAAATTAAAAGCATGAAATTATTTTAAGATTTTCATAATTCTAACTGAATAATTAGAACTAAATTAAGATTTTCATAATTCTAACTGAAAAATTAGAACTAAATTAAGATTTTCATAATTCTAACTGAAAAATTAGAACTAAATTAAGATTTTCATAATTCTAACTGAAAATTGGAACTAAATTGAGATTATTTTTCATCAATCAGAAACGTAAGAAAGTCAAGTTCAGCATGACGTAAAAAAAATCACCTTTTCAGTACTTTGATTAAAGATTAAAGTTGTGGAATTATGTTAGATAATAGTTACCATACATATAGTATGAAATGTGATGGATAAATGATATATTATCCACATTTTATTCCTCCCAACTTTTCAAATTTCTTATTGTACCTAAAAGCTACATGTACATGTATCCTCAATGCAACGCACTCTTCACTTTTCGACCTAGTATCTACGCTACAGTACCAACACGTGACAAGTCTCTCGAATTAGTTGGAGAAGAATTCCGGTTGTTGTAATCTACATCTGGACTTAGTGGAAGCTTTCATTACGTTGTCGGGACAAAAGAGGCGCCCTTAAGGTAAAATCCATCAATGGAAATAGATTAAAATTGTGATGTATGCAGTTGGCTTGCAATGACGTCTCACTTCTTCAGCTTAATCACGTAACAAGAGCCATGTATTTCAGTTTTCAGACCAAAATCATATCTTTGAACAAAGAAAAAAAATGCATTACATAGAAGATATATGCAGCTTTGTGATACCACAAAAATATTGAAATCTGGGCAACAAACTAAAACGTTTGGCTACAGAAGCAATACTTTTCAATTCAGCTTTGTATAATTTTTTCGTTTATTTATACGGAAGAAAAGAATCTTGCATTTGTATTGAAATAGATGTTTCAATTAGATTTTCACAATCATTAATAATACATTATTCTTATTTAATGACAGTAATATAAAACTAAAGTTTGAGTAAGATTTAATATTTGCTATTAAATTCTAAATTCGAATAATAAAAAGTTATATAAAGAAAAAATATGTCTTATGAAATCATCACAAAAATAGAATTTATGGTTTGGATTCATTTGATTTTTTTAATATAGCTTTAATTGACGCTTGAAATTACAGTAAGAGAACTGGTTATGAACCTCTTCATTCAAAATTATGATAAATTGAAAATATAATTGAGCCGATATTTTTCACAGAACCGATGCTATCGTGTAGCTTCGATTTCCTACTTAGAATGTATAGCTGTATAGTTTCCTACTAAAAATGTGTAGCTTTGATACATTTTGAAAAGTTTAAAAAAGTGTTTCATTCGTTCTAATAATTCTGAAAGAGTATGTTATCCTGATGGTTAGAATGGGAAATTTGGTGACAAATGTTTAATTGTTTGAGTTGTCATTTCATTAGCAAATAATGGGGGTTGCTGCAAGATAAAACTGAAAGAAAAAAAAAACGTATATGTATGAAAACGTAATTTTATATGTTTAAATTATTTAAACTTGTATTTTTTCTAATCTGTTGTTGCAGTTTTATTTTGAATATCTGTGCTGAATATGCACTTTTCTTAGTAAAAAAAATAAGCATTTATCAAAGAGGTTAGCAAAAGTGTATTACCAACAGAAAGCAATTTTCGTAAATTGATAAGATAGACTATTTTCATTTTAATATATTTTTCTCCTACATTCTTCACTTGATAAAATAAATGTTTCTATGTTTCATGACCATTTATTATTTAAATGTAATCTGCTGCAATTAAATAAAAGAAACCATAAAATTGATTTATAATTTTGTGACATGCCTCTCCAAATTTTGTCAGTTGAATAATAATTAGAAGAGATTCTACCACTATGTAAAATTAGCCACTATTACGATATTAAAATTGAAAAATTGCAATTTAGAACTAATTCATAAATCACATTTCTTTTAAT